>VZTB01007051.1:1225153-1257010 GCA_013397245.1 Thryothorus ludovicianus
CCCCCAATTCTTCTCATACTTGGGAGAAATTGTTCTTAGAGATTTTCTTTCCCAGAGTAAGTTCAAAAAGCTTGGAAAGTATTTGCAATTGTGCTGACCAATACTTCTTGTGCTGCTGTACTGCCATTAGCTGCACTGCCTTGTTGCTTTTGTTTAATGCTTAGATAGTAAAGTTCCCTGGAAGCAGGAAAAGTCATTTTCCATTTATGCTACATCTAATGCAGCGTGTCTGAGAGCTCTCACAGTCTGAGTGCTCATCGAAGCCATGGCAATACAAATAAGTAGCAACACTGCCAATAATCAAATTCACACACCACTTCCTTTGGTAATTTGATAATAGGTTCCATGTCTCTGCTGATAATATTCCTCATTTTTCTGTTTTCTATATGTGTAAGGACTACTTTGGCTTCAGGAAGTGCATCTGGGATGTGTTAATCCTCATGTAAATTCCAAGCTATTTTTCACATATACTTAGTACATCCTAAAATAAGATGCAATATGCAAAGAGCTATGAGATTTCTATATCCATCAATAATCAACCAATGACATTAATAATCGAGGCCGCCCATGTAACTGCAATTCAGTATCCTGCTTTTAGATACACGGATACTCTGATGATCAAATAGTTAGCTTTTGTAGAGGCCATTCTTATTTAGAGGAAAGGTAGTTAACCACTATTTAGTTTTATCCTCTACAATCAATAGATTTTGCCAGATCGTCCTTACTACATGCCACCAGAATTATGCATTGAATAAAAAGGATTTGGACTTTGATGATCCCTGTGAGTTCCTTCCAACTCAGGGAATTCTATAATTCCTTGGAAACATCATCAGTTCTGTCAGAGGCAGCTCTTTGCTACTGTGGACATGACATTTTAGTAGTTTACATAGAAAAGAAACCTACTGGGGCCCAGGATTCAAACTCTAGAATTGTTTGAGTAGCACAGAAATTTTGTATGCCTAATTTGAAACCCACAGGTAGGCTTGAGATAGAAAGCAGCATGCTGCACAGCACTGGCAATGTTTCTAGAAAACACCTAGCCCAGTAGAGCCAACTGTGAACACTGGGCTCGAGCTACTCACCCCTAACCACATAAAAACCTTTAGAAGATTTAGCAAACTGATTGCTGTGTTCTTCAGGTGACACGTTATGCTCCCAAACCAGGAAATCACCTTTTGCCTTGCAATCCATCACAAGCATACAGGAATACTTTCCAGCTTAAGGAGAAAGATTCTAAGGAAACCCCATTTTGTACAAACTGGTGGTTCATTTCTGTAGGAGGACCACTCTGCATGAGGCAATTGTTTAATTAAATAATGTAATGCCACCACCGAAATGATATTCCACAGGCACCAACAGTTTGCTGTTTCTTGTAGAAATAATTTTGCAAATTAAAATATGAATTTATTTTATTCTTTTAACTTATGAGTAAAAAGTCANTTTAACTTATGAGTAAAAAGTCATAAAAATGAAAAACTTATTTGATGGATAAACATTAGCTCTCACAGCAAGTACTAAGAAATTTTAGCCTTTGGTCAACAAATCTTTATCAACTAAGAATTTTATATGATGGTAGACTAATGAAAAAAATCATCTCTCTATTCTTTCTATTCAGTTTCAGCTGTCAGTTTCTTTTAAATGCTTAGCTTTGGAATATAGTACAATAAAATAAATATCAAATTTCAGTTAGAAACACCATTCTTGGGGGGAAAAAAAACAAAAAACAAATCTGAAAGTAAAATGCTAACCGAAGTTAAACAATCACACTGAAGGAAGACTTTTCATTTTTGACTTGGGGGGAAAAAAAGTTTGTATTAGCAAATTGATTCACACTCTCCCTGGTAACTTTAAACCTCTCCGTTATTCTGTTTCAGTTCTACTTGAAACAGTTCTCTTCTCTCTTTATTTTTTCTGTTTGGACATCAGACTAAATCAGTGATCACTCAGTCAGCTTCCCTGAGGATGTTCAGTTGGCCTCCCCAAGCACATCCCCTCCAGTTCACACATGTCAGACACAAATCCACCTTACTTAAGCTCTGGACGTTTTTCCACAGCTTTGTCCACCTCAAATTCCTCTTAATGCTCTCTCATACTTGGAATACTTTCTCTTCAGTTTTACACTTTAATTGACCACAGGAGATGTGTGGGCATTGGCTCACTAAAATATGACTGTGCTGGGACCAGCAGACAGACTACAGTTAAAAAAGAAATCTCTTTTTATTTTAAATTCCATTGCTCATCATCAAATGTCTTTTCAGAAACTTGACAGGATGGTTGAGATGAGATTTTTTCAATTTTTAAATAAGAAATACTTAGTTCAGACATTATCTTCAGAAATCTTGTCTTCCAAAGAAGATATTTCCTTCTCAGCAGGGAACATTATCCAGTCCTGAGCTCCTCTATACCACTTCACTGCTCCTGGTTGTCAGCTGGTAAGGTTTGCATTAAAAGAAGTTTCTACAGTGTACCTGTATCAGTCAAGTGATTCAACTTAACCTTGGCTCTTTGAGTAGCCCTTGTGGCACCATTCTAACCCATTTAATTCAAAATAACCAGAAAAGGAGGGGAAGATTTTCTCGGATCATTTCAGCCTTCACTTAACTACACAGAAGTGACTTCGGATCTTCTGCACTAACTCTGAATGTTGCAAAATGAGAGGATGGGGCCTAACAGAAAGTAAGTTTAGTTTTTAGATGTAATTCTAAAGACAAGGAAAACAAACATTTTAGGAAAACAGTCAATTTTTTAAAACATATTCAAAACCAGTTGGTTTCAAACATCTTTAGGCAATCTTCTCATTTAGCTGTGCCAAATATATAGTATTGAGCTGATAGATTTAAGACTGCATAGCTTGGTGTATCTTACACTTTTTTCTAAAAGACGCTTTGTAACTCAGCTCACCAAAGAACAGAGTAAGTTAATTTTTGAATATTTTATGTATAATCTCTCACTATTCTGACACAAACTTTCAGCAGAATATATTGTATATTCAGATACAATACTCCTAGCTATGTTTCTACAAGTGGTGGAAAATAAAAACCAGAATAGTAAATATTCTTTATCATTGTGAAAATGTCTAGAGGAAGACCTCAAAGAGCAAGAGGAAAAAAACCAGCAGTGCTTACAATCCTGAAAACAATGTATCTAACCACATGTTCACAGTGCTAGAGTTCAAAATGCTACATCCTTCTCTCTGCTAGTGCTTTTTATTCTCCTGATCCTCCTCCTTAGTTTCGTTTGGCCACACTGTTGCTTCGCCCTGTGCTTGTCAAGAAAGAGAAATGGAAGTTTTATCATGGGGCTTTCTTTGATTAGCTGTGCTGACTTGTGAGTATGAGCACAATCATTGATGAAATTAGAGGAAACAACCCTTGTCATAACCAACATGCTGGCTGATTTTCACACTATATTGAACGCTGCTTAAATTTGGCCTCCCACTTATGTCTGAATTTCCACACTATATGTGGTATACCTGAGAGTAAAACAAATAGATATCAGGATAACAAGCACGAATATTAATACTTAATATTTGTTAGAAAAAACCCAAAAGAAAAAAAACTCAAAAACAAACCCTTCGTAAACAGGAAAAAAATCATTTAGGAAAAATAAATAAATGAATGAACCAATTCAGCTTAAGAGAAAACTAATATAAGTTAGTTGAGAATTTCAAATACTTAGGTTAGAATAAAATAGCATGTCTTTACTAATCTCACTTTCTACCAGTTACCAGTTGCTAGTTACTTCACTTGTACTAGCAGCAGCTTTAAAAAATACTTAATAAAAAACTATCCAAAAGTTATGGTGCAGAAAGAACCAGTTTTTAAATTACCTTGTCATGGCTCCATTAACTATTTTCTACTTCTTCAAAATATTTTTCCTAGGTTTATGGGAAGGAATTAGTCACCTTTTTTTTTTTCGCCACTGTATAGAAATGTCAGTTACAGCTGCATGCCTTTCCATCAATGCATTAATAACTCATGTTTGTGTATTTTTACAGCATATATTACCATTTTATAATGAAATGTTAAATATTTTACTGGTGTTTGTATTTTACTGTGATTTGTACTGAGTACTGAGCACTTGCAGTGTTTCTATTCACTAGAATATTTTATTTAAATAAATTTTTAAAATCACCCATTGCTTAAAAACAGTATTTCTGTTTTGTATACTTATTGTCTTCCTTTCATTACTGAGATCAACATTTTAGTCTGTTATAGTGAAATATCATGGATAATGTAGGACTTTAATTCACCTTTTATGTTGTAAATTAAGAACTGGTTCCAGACCTCTCTTCACTGGAAAGCATCTCCATTCTAAATGTATCATCAGCTGGTGAACTTCTTCCTTACAGAATAACCACTTTGAGAGTAACTTCTCAACAATAGTTTTCTTGCATTCCTTTCTCCAGTGCACTCTGCTACATCTTACCTGGGTATCTTAAATTCTACCTACTTCCCAGTATTATAACTGAGGAAAAAAAAAAAGACAAATGATACGCACAAGAAAGTCCTACTGAATCTCTTCTGTTGACATGTGTGAATTTTTAAAACCTGAAATTAGCTGCTAACTGAAATTATACTGTTGTACTTCACCGTACTCAGAACAGAGCATGCTTGCTCATTGTTAAAATACAGAGTGTGCCTCCCTCGGCTCCTCTTACTGCCAGCACACAGCTAGGCAGGCTTTCAGCACACAGCAGCTTAAAAGTCTAGAAGCCATGCAAACACATATTGCAAATGCCATGCTTTGGTATTAACAAAACTCAAGATCTACTTACAATGTTTCCCTTCTAATTATTAAATGTACTTGTCATTATATATGATTTTTGTTTAATGTTTGAATTTCTCACAACTTGGGTAATGAAAATTAAGTGTTGCCCTTCCTCCTTCTTTGTAGCAAACATTAGGATTTCATCAATAAAATACATGATTAAGAACAAGAGTTTTTAGCGATCAAAAAACCCCAATGACAATATTTTTGTTTATTTTTCCTTATACTTGTCTTTTGTGTGAAACTGTCTTCTAATAATGCTATCAACATTTGGCCTAATGTAGATTTATTTTTTAAACCCAGCATAAATCAACCTTAACATTAAAAATGATAAAATTTATTCTAAGATTTTCATTAGGCAATATGTGCTTATATTTTGTACAAATGAGCAGCTCCTTCTCACTGTCAGCATCCTCTGCCCACACTGGCATTTCCTACAGAGAAGACCAATTAATGTCCACTGTCATTTCTGTTATTGTATTGTATGACTACTTAATCATGTTCCAGCCCAAAGACTCTCTATAATTTCTTCTCACCCTCCTCTTCCACGGTAGTTAACTCTGATGAAATTCTCATTTGGTATTGAAAATTGAAAAGAAGACTTAAGAAACAGTAGCCTAAATCCAGTACTCTCAGCGTAGGATCTTACACAACACTCATCACTACATTGTCTCATCCTGCTCTGGGTCAAAGTGCTGCCAGGTTTTTATTTTACTTTATTTTAAAAGATTATAGATTTTGTTGACCAAATCCAATCACAAATTCATTGGTGTTATTCTCAAAGGCAAAAGTCCATGCAATAGTTTAGATGAGGTTTTGAAGATGTGCTCATATTTCACAGGACAAGCAGAGGCAATATTTTAAAAACAGATGTCCCAAAATCAAGAGATACTGCTCATTCACATCTATGATTTAAAGTGAAATCCTGTCACCTGACTTCAAAAGCCAAAAGACTTTGCAGCTACCAAGGTGGATGTCTGGGTAATTGTGGTGCAGGTTATAGATTCCAGGGATTTCCAGCAAAGCATGGATACACAACGTGCAGTTGGAGTGGTGTGGAAAAATTAAATTGGATTTCTGTTGTTAACACTGATAACAAGCCTTAGTTTTGACCTTACTTGTAAAAGACTTTCCAGAGAAGTTCCTCAGATAATATATTTTAACAGTTTAATCTGAACCTATAGAGACACGGTTTTTGAAACATCCATACTGAGATAAAATCTTTGTTTTTTTTCCCCCCAGGCAAATAGTCCTGTATATTGCTGCTACTTTGATCAGGTGCTGACTAAAAGATACAAAACATTATTGTTGGTTCCAGATTAACTAACCTGGAACAGATTCCCAACTGTAAAATGATGACATGCAAGTAAAACAGCACCATCTGTGTTAAAAATCTACTTTATAGATGTAATAATAAAGACTCGTAATAGAAATTATAATGTAAAAAATAATTATTTAGTAAGAAAAACTGGAGGTCATATCTCAGAAAAAAAATATTTATTGATCATGTCCACTTTTTGAAAGATCCAGTTTTGTAATTTCTGAGTTCTGAAACTTAGTTTATATTTTCCTGATTGCAGCTTGATTTGAAAGTGTCCTGGTGATAGATATTGAGAAACAAACTCCTCAGTCACAACACCCCTCAGAAGGAGCAGGAGAATAGATGGTACTTCTGTGGGATCATTGTACCTGAAAAGAATGGATTGATATCCTGTGATGGCAGAGCTAAGGGATTCTCTGCATATCCTAACTTCCAAAAGTACCTTTTTATTACCACAAAAATAACTTCATAGTGAAGCTGAAATTTTTTGTTTTTAGGTTCCACTCAAGGACTAGGAAGAAATGGGCACTATGTCCCAGCACTGTTAGCCATTTTAGAAGGAATGAGCTGCTTTCTGATTGCTGCCTCTGTAAAAGCCACAGAAGCTGTTCACACAACTAAATTAAAGCAGATGAATAATGAGCAGGTATATGTAAAATAGGACAAGAATTTAGAGACAGACACCCTAAATAAGTGGCCTGACATAACAGAAAATCTGAGAGGCAGAGCCAAAATCTGGAGTCACTGCTCCCTACCAACCACAGTGTAACTACTATACTACTACTACTCATAAGACAAAATTGAAAAACCTTACGTTCAAGATGAGTAATGACTACCATTGTGATGGAATTATCAAATCAATGATGGTCATAGTTCCTTATAACACTAAACTTCTGCAAATAGAGCTCATCAATATATTTCACATATATTTTGGGAGTTATTCTTAGGGTTTTTTTATAATCTACAACCTTAAAATATCACATCATGAAAAAGTATCACTATAAAGTACTTCTGGAAGACACAAATGACTTTAAATACATGGTTAACAAATTAACAAAATATAAATAATTATTGTGAGGTTTTTTTAATTTTTGCTTCATAATCCAAGTATAAAAAATTAAAATAAATTTATCAACTATGTGGCTTTCTGCAGAAGAATACATATATGAACAAATATGTTTATGTCATATTACTGCAATAAACTTGCAAGTCCATGGGAATGCAACGAAAGGGATTTTGTTCATTTCCCAAAGGCTTACCAGGTAATGTGCTGCAGTGAGGTTTCCTTCCTGTTATGCACATTTAATTCTTTATATAAATACTCTGGAAGACTTTTTCTGTAACTGTGAAGTATTATGAACAAGACGAACTAAACTACATTTGCCAAATGCAGCTACATTTGCCAAAAGAAACCTCCCCACGGTTTGCAATACACTATCCTTTCATCACACTTGTTTGTGTATCCACCAATTCACAGGTTCAATCATTTGTGATTGTGCTTCCAGTTATTAGTGAGAAATAGTCCAGTTCAACAGCATAATTACTCACACCTCTGTCACTTTTGAAGTCATACTTACTGCTTTAGACATAGCTAAATTTTATGTTTTCTAGTAGTTGGATTTATAGTAACCTATCTTTGTCATCCAAGGATGGAGATATCTATATATACATAATCTATAATTATTATTTCTTCAATAATTATTTGCAAAGTTGATGCAGAATTTCTGCCCAAACGTCTACAATTATATCATGACTCAAAGTAGTAATTTCTCCCAACATACAAAAAAAAAAGTCTTGGAATATAGGTCAAACCAAGGAGTCTCACTATTTAGGAGAACACATCCTCCCCTTCCCCCCAAACCCCATGAAGATATTACCATTTTATTTCCTACAGTGGTCTTTTCTTTATGTTTTATTTAAAATGTTAATGGAGTGTATCTGCAATTCAGATAATTTATCCTTAAATCACTGTTCTCCAGAATAATGCACTGTGAGCACTGTAATACACAGGCAAGTCCTCTTAAAGAACATGCATCAATTCTCTTCCCTTATGAAGCACACTGCAAATGCCCTCTAACAGGGCACAGCAGCATTACATAAATCATCTTATATGAAAAATTAACATGACATCAAATATTTATAAATATTAATGTGTATGTTAATATAACCAAAGCTGTAACAAACAATCATAACCTTGCCAAGTTTCTTAGGACAGGCGCCGCTGATAATGATATCCATTATCTCTGGGGGAACGCGCAATTATGAAAGTATACATGGGATGCTATATTGTTATCTGCTTTTAAGTTCATCCATTAAACACTCTACCTCACACTGGATGTTAACCCTCCTCTTAGCTCTTTGTCAGGTACTATTATTCTGTGTATTTACTCATCCTCGTGAATGAAAGATGAACAACTCTTAAATGTATATGATTTCCCTACTTCATTAACACATGCCTCTAATTTCACATCACACATTCCTTTGCTCTATGCCAATTAAACCTCATCATGTCTGATGTGCACCTAGCCACCTATCTGTCTGTCTTTTATCCCTCTGTCCTGTGCATAGCATAGCTCTCACAGGAATTTGCAAACTACTTTGGTTTATCTTCTACAATTCTGCATTTATGCTATGATGATTAAGGCCCTGATGGTATTTCCAGAGGAAATTTTAATTTTTCTGGCTTAAAAATCATTCCATTAAAATCACATTCATACCTAAACATAAAAAAGTAGAATACATTTCATCATAATAAAATTCCATAAGTTGCTAGGAATTTCAAGTGCTTTTTGTTATTATTGCTTACCTACCATTGTAGTGACAGGAAACAAAATTTTGAGCTAACATCACAAAATTAACCATGTTTCTCCAAGAGACAAGGCTGAAGGTTTTGCAGCTGTGCTTAGCACACATGAAAAAGAAATTACGTACCAGAAAAATTCTTTAAATTTCTAAGATTCACACCCGAGGCTAAGTGATACCGATTACCATTTACATTGAAGATTTCACCTGAACTGAACAATGAGTTGTGCCTCTTTTTTAGTACACAGATTCAAATACATATGAAGAAGTCTTCCCATTACTTATTTTTCAAAGATCACAATAAATACAGATACAGTAAAACCAGTCAATGAAATATTATACACTGAATATCCTTTATCATCCCAGAAAAATAAAATCAAAATAAGCATCTTCATATAATAACATTCTCTTCCTTATGATTATTTCCTGTACTACTATCAAGTGGGAATATAGCAAAGTCCATTTTAGTATTGTTTGAGAAAACAGGCTTTTAAAAACAGGCTTTACAGCTAGAATATTGCTATTTTTCTATCACTGGGGAGCCAGTCAGGGTGCAGGGTAGGTAAAAGACTCACCCAAACTGGGGGACAAAGGGTTTCTAACTCAGCCAGGCAGCACCTGGAAGCACAGACTGCAGTGAAACCATGTGCAGAGCTGTCCTCTCAACAAACCCAAAGTTCCCCCAGAGTGGTTACTTTAAAAGGCTCATCTAAGAAATGCACATAACTTGTGTGTGACTGTTGAAAATCAGTCTAGTGATTCAGCTTTGGTTAGCAATATTTTTAAAATCTAGAAACATCAGGGTTGCAGTGATTCACCCAGGAGAGCCAGCAGCTCCGAAGGGAGGAAGTGAAAGGTGCTCGCTTTTTAAGAACTGCCTGAGGTTGGATCAGTCACTCAAGGTATGTTCTCAGTTTCACATTGGTCACTCTGAAGTGAAAAAAAAAAGCAGGAAAAGAAAACCAAGAAGGACTTTTTTCTTTTTGGGGAGGAAGCAAAATAAAAACACATAGGTTTTAATGAAAACATGGCCTGGGGAATTTTGCCATTTTAAAATAAGAACAGAGACTGTTTAAATGATTATTTTAAATTCCCTTTTTTATTGGCTTGGCCACTGTAAAATGGGGAAATCAATCCTGTCTATCACATTTGAAACCAGGTAAAGCCAAAAACTGAGCCAGAATTTAGAAAAAAATATTACAAAGGACAGCCTTTTTTTGTACCTTTAAATTTTTTTACCAGTTCCTAAATGACAGAGTAGTAATAATCCTAAACTAATCCTGGGAGATTTAGGTAAGTTTCTTTCTATCCTTTCCCACTTCCTCAATTTATTTACTTATTTTTTAAGGGAATGGAGGTGTAGTGTAAGTTCAGGATTTAAAGATTTTGATTCAGTTACAGATCCCTGGAAAAAATAGGGTTTTTTCCCTGAATTTTATGTATAAATGGGATTGCTATCAGTTTTACCAATGTAAAAGCTCATTTACTTTTTGCTTATAGGAATACATCACAACTCATGTCATTTGAAGTTTTTAACCATTAAAGTTTAGGGTATAATTATGTAAAAATAAACCAACTTTTTTATATAAGATAATCATTCATACACCTTATGTTTTTAAGATTGAAGACAAGAAAAATAATTCAATGCACATCTCAGATTAATTGTGTTACAGTGGTCAATATCCTTTTAGCACATAATGAATAAAAGTAATTTTTAAATAAAAAAGAAGGCTTAAAAAAATCAGTCATTATTCTGTTTATCAAAGGTAAACCATGACATAAATCAAAGCATACAACAGCATAGGCACCAAAAGCATCTTCCTGTTTTCATCTTTGTCTCCTCCTAATATAAGTCTGCCAGATGGATTTGCCTTTCTGATATTACTACTTTTTTGTTATAACCATGCAGTCATATATTTATAATTCTTTCTTTTGTAAAAAGGGTGCTATTACTGTATCTGTAAGTCAGATGCAAGGGATTCAAATTTCAGAGCCCATGTTATCTCTCAGGATCAGAAAAGAACATTCACAGAGTGTGAAACACAGCCCCTTTTCACAATGATGCCGATCTGAACAGAACCTTTTTGCATATGCAGTTATAAATCTCTACTTATAAAAAGTCGATACTTGTCAAGTACAAATATCACCCTTGACTGAGGTTAGAAAGCAGCACTGTAGTTTCCCTATCACATAAAATCATCAGTAGAGTTTTTCTTAAAAACTACTTCTGTAGTTGCTACCCTTTCTTTCAGAATACTGCAAATGGAGAGTCAAAACTCTTTGGTGATTCACACACAGCAGCAGCTAAGCCCCACAGTAAAACTGGAGAACTTGGACTTGGTAGCTCCCATATGTTCCTTACTTTTGTGAAAGGCTAATATCTAGTTGAAATTATTTGCTCTGTATCATAACAAAACCAAAAACTGAATTATATCCTTTCTTTTAATGCCAGAATCCTACATAATAATTTCCAAATGAAGAAATACCATATTCCTGTACTCTAGATACATGTTCATTAATGCAGATATTTTATATAAAGAAATCCTACTTTTACATAGTGTATACCTCCTATAGTCTTGTATTAATATTAACCGTGTGGAAATACAAATGCTTTATCTAATTTTAGGGATAATATTCAAAGTTTTTACATAAAAAGACTGATTGGAAAGGTATCAATTTAAAGAGTAGAGATTAATTTAAAATTGAAAATTTACTTTTAAAAGAAGTTTTTATCTTCCTTACTGATGCAGTGATGATTTTTAAATTTCTTATTAATTTCCCTATGAATAAAACTGTAACATTAAAAAAATATCCTGTATACAATTTGTACTTTTTTTAAAAATGAAAATCTACAAAAGTGATAGCAAAATATTTTTCTGATCAGTCTGCAATCTCTCTACATTGCAGTATTGGAAAGACTGAAGCAATCTTTCATACAAGCGTGCACCATGAAAAAAAATACTGAAAGTGCCTTATGAATGAAGAAGATCTCTATTAGTCTCTAAAGATCCTTCAGAAAATGTCACTGAAGCTGTGGGCTTAAAAAAGAGAATAATTCTAGAATACATATCCTTTCCTGGACACTGTGGTACCTGCATGACTAATTTAGCTATGACAAGAAAACAGGTTACTTGAGGCATGAGGAGAAATATGGATTTCACTTAAATGAGTGGAGAAACATCTGGTCTTGTGCCATAGTGGACTGTATTCAAAAATCAGCTAAAACTGGGCTCAGGAGCAAATAAAGGATGTAAGGATGATGAAAACTAAGCGTGTAACCAAGGTGACATACTTCAGCTTGGTGGAACAGCTGTACCATTCTTGAAATACCCTAATTCAAACATCCTATGGTGTGCTGTTGCTCAAAAGACAAACAGCTTTCTCCACCTGACAGACACTAAGTTTATGTAATTGCTAACAGAAACAACACAATGGGCAGAAAAGGATGTGAATTTTGGACAATAAGGAATTAGGACAGGGATGAGAAAAAAAAAGATATGAAGCATAACATTTTTGATGCCTTCCTCATATTATAAACAAGCTAATATTGTACTGCTATATAATTACATTCCTAATTGTAAAATAATACTTATGAAGTTCTTAGTGCCAAGGAACCAGCTTCAAGAAGGAGAGTGTTTTCAGAGAGGCATGAATTCCTTAGTCATAGTGATCACCCAAAGAAAGGGAGATCAGCAGTTTATCATCTGTAAGGTAAATTTATTCCAGAAGAGTTGGGAGGCTGGACATAGGCAGTGGGAGACTTCAAATGAGAGAGCCAAGGGCTGTACTCCAGCTGATTAACATACATGATAAGAATCTCTACTCTCCTGCTTATAATAGTGCTTTTAAATTTTATCTGTTGCATTCCATTAACACAAGAACTTTGTTAACCATAAATATATGGTTAAGTAGAGGTTCTAGGTTTGCAAACTCAAGGGAATAGCAATCAGATAAATGAGATGAGATAGAATTCACGTGTTTCTTCCTTGACAGTTTCCAGTTTCCCTCTTTTTTCGTCAGTATTTACTTAAAATATTTCATGCCTCAGACTAACCAAGGTAACATCTAATATTCAGAACATGGTGATTGTTAGGGTAAGCACACATTGCAAGTCATTTTGTGAATGAGGATCTTTCTCAAGGCATGCAGAATGAATCTTTTCAGTCATGTTCCTGCCTAGATGTGATCAAATGATTTGCTGATCATTTTTATGTTTGTCACGAAACGCAGCAGATAGTAGAAACAGAGAGAAGTGCAGAGAGAAGTATTGAGAAATTTTTTTGAGGTAGTATTCATGGTTTTAACTTGAAATGGCTTAAAATTAACAAAGTGAGGTGTTTTGATTTGGTTTATTTGTGGTTTGTGTTACATATTTATGTCCACAGCACAACTAAGATTTTTCAGCAGATTGGAATGGAATGAAAAGGATACAGAATACCCACATTTATCTGAGTCTCACTTCATCAATGTTAATAACACTTTACTTCTTTAGATCTGAATTTGTCTTTTGTAATCTAGATCCATTTTAGCACTTGAAGATATATAAGAAAACATTTTCATTTTTTGTATTTATCACAGCTGTTGCTGACTCAACGCAGGGAAGGGCACTGCCCTTCCTCCTGCAGCAGAGATGGTGCTTCAGGAACAGTGAATTATCCTGCTGAGATGATGAGTTTCTGAACAGCAGTCTCCATCAGCCAGCCAAAGCAGCTAGCCAGAGTCTGGATAGGAAAGTAAACAGAAGTATTGAAAAAAAAAAAAAAAAAAAAAAAAAAAAAAAAAAGAGAGGAAACTAGATTGGATCTAAAAAGCAGCATTAATAATGCATAAGAGGGAAAATACACAGAGGGAAATTTCTTCACAGCCCAGATATATTGCCCAGTGACAGACTCATTGTTGCAAATACTGCAATATTTCCCCTCTGCTCCAAAGAGGTCATAGTTTAAGTTTTCACTGCAATCTGAAGTCCATATTTCCCCACATCAGCAAACAATAGTGATGCTGGGAACATGGAGGGGTTGTGGCAAAACCAAGGCAAATTCAGCTGCTGTGAGAGAAAGAAAAAAAAAAGCCACAGGCTAGGACTTGTGTGAGCAATGCAATTCCTGGAAAACTTGGGAATCTCTGAAGTGCAGACTTGTCAAAGACTTTTTAACCACAAACAAGCTCTCTTAGGCTATTTTGCACAAGAACATACTTAGACAAGCATAACTAAAATGCAGGGGTTTAAAATTGCAAGAATAGCTCTATATATGAAACAGTTTTGGGGAAGAAATGAGGCTAGCACTTGAACTTCTGGCTTAGAGGATCAGACTCAACACTTCTCTTAAGCTCACTTTTGCACAAAGATCACTTAAAAATTAGTGCTTGCCTCCTTCACTGCTTTCTTCTACAACACTAATTACCTCATGAGTCTCAAGAACCATTTGTGATTTGAAGCATTAAGATACTGTAACTATGGTCATTTCTACTGCTACACACACACCAAAATGCAAGAATGCAAGAATGCTTCTGTCACTTTTCTGGGATATTTATAACCTCTGTGTCTGGCCATGGAGTACCACACAGAAGTTCAATGAAATGGTAGATGTGGAAGCTACATTTAAAGCTTCATTTGTGCAATCTTAGGAATGAATTAAACCAATAATACTTTCAATGTCCCCTTTTTTTTTTCCCCCAACCACAGACTGGGGAAAGAAAAAGAGTTCTGAAATTTTTGCAGCTCTCAAAACTCATGAAAACACTGTTCTCAGCAGAACTGTAATGCATCAAGAGTATAGTGTTTAATCTCCAAGCAATTTCTCAGTGTCTTGAAATATAAACTTGATCAGGAGATGAATAATTCTATAGATGCTGAAATCTGTTGGGACTATGTTGAGCCTCAACAATTAAAAAAAATTCTTCTGGTGGACATCCAGACACAATTTGGATTCTGAGTCAATATTGTCTTTATGCATATCACAGCACAAAAGTACTCATTTTTATTACAAAGCAATAAACACCACCTTTTCCCTAATGACCCTGACAAGTAATTTTCTATAGATTTACACTTGAGATCCCTGGATGAAACCCTTTTGCAATCAGCATAACGATATACAAGCAGAGAAGCTCACCATTTCTTTCCCCTGGAGCCCAGCCTCTCGAAGCCCGCGGCTGTGCGCGGAGCCCCGGGGCGATGTCCCCACGGCCACATCAGAGGTAACAGCGCTGCTGAGGTCAGCTCAAAGCATCACAGCGACCAAGTGCAAGGTTATCCTAGCAAAGGTCACACAAAACTGGCCCTGCACTGAGAGCTATTTTGTCCTCCTTGTTTATTAATGCTAATGCATTTAGCTTGTAGGGGGCTGGGCAAAGAATGAGTGTTGCTCTTTCTCAGGTTCCATTCTTCATTAATGTCATCTGCAGCTACAGCACACTGGTACAGCAGACACTCAGAACTTACAGGACAAAGGGCTCCAGTGCTTTTTATAACAGGCACAGGTATTTGTTTTTAGAATCAAACACACTCTGCAATGTGCTCCTGCTCACAGATATCAGCTGTGGCATTACATGTTAACAAAGAACTTACTTCAGCAACATCTCTTCAGACTTCATTGTCTGAAAGTGACAACATAAGGGCAGATGTTTACTACATGAAAAATGGGTTTATTTTAAAAAACAGTGATATATTTAGAACAAAAAGAAAATATGTTTAGATATCAGTAATGCAGTCCCTATGCCTAAAAATCTTCCAGTTTGTTTACTATGAGTTCAGTTACCCAAGTGCTGCAGAATCCCAAGTCCCACAAGAAGGCCCATTAAAAGCAGCAGAAATATGTAGATCTGTCAGGTAAATCTGTGCAGATAAACATCCCAGGCTGAATACTTATTTTTATAAATCAGAGGAATCTTTGCATATGCAGTACTCTGCATTCCTGTCACTACAGCTAGGTAATTGAATTTACTAGCCAAACACCTAGAATGTTCTTACAGAAATTCCCAAAGCAGAAGTTGTAGTTCATCATTTAATTCCCAATGTAAATCCATATAAATTATGTGTTTCAATGTAAGAGGTACTTTCAGGGGAAAAAAAATAGCCAAAACCCCCTCAGACTCAAAACACTTTCCCTTGAATATCTATTAATTAAAAAAAGAAAAAATCAGGGATCTCATATACCTGAATAACTCTACATCAACAGAGAATAAACTCCTAATCCTAGTAACTGCATATAGGCAAGCAGAAGGAGAAGAGCACTCTAGGGATGAGAGAAGTGTTGGCCAAAAATAGGAGAAAATTATAAAACTATATTAATTTTAAAAAATAAAGAAAAAGCCATTTGATAAGATGCTCTGAATGGTGATTTTGAGAATGACATGTTATCTGAATGGAAACCCACCAAGAGCAACTTGACAGTGCCTGCAAAATGGGTTCTAGTAACAGAAATATGCAATATAATATATAAAAAAAAGAAATTGTCACATCAAACTCATCTTTTAGTCCTTTACTAAAAGAAGAAGTTTCATTTCTGAGAAAAATTAAGACAAGATTGAATGTTTAGATAGTAAAAAGGTGCCTAAAGTGCAGTTAGAAAAGTAATAAATAAAATTCAAAAATTTGTATAACCTGATTTTAATAAATAATGGTGGAATAGTTTTCCTTTTTAAGAGTGTAGCCATTAAAAAAAATCATGTTTACTTTGTTCTCATTATGCTAAAATTTTTTATTTAGCTACCAACACTTTGGGCCTCTCTCTAGTTTGTTGTGTAATTTTCTGATTTGAATTTCATCTGTTATCTGAACATACATAGAAGTATATTCAAATTTTTACTTGTTTCATTGCTGCCTGTTGACATCAAATATTCTCATTTAACTCACGTTGAATATGTGCAATATTCAATATTTGTATATTAGATGGCCTAAAGTGTTGGTAAAATCTAGAAAGTTTGGTAAAATTTTAACAAATTCATGTATCTAATTGCAAAATATATAAAAATGGAAAAATTAAATACGAAAAAACAAGCTTTTAATTCCATGTACAACATTACCACATGTGTAGAAAATAAACACTTCATATGATTTGCATTTCAGTGCTTTGCAAACCAAAGTAATATATGCTTTTCATTATTTTGCTAAAATTAAAGAATGAGCTTACAGAAGTATCTTTAAAATTTCATATTGTTTAAGCTCGTTTGGGCATGGCAAATCATTTCAGCATGATGAATGCCTATGCAGCAGAGATACTTATAGATCCTGCAACACTTAAATTCAGAGCTAAGAGAAACAAATACTCTCATTTTTATGTAAGCCATTATTAGAATTTACTTTTGAGAAATCTGACATACTATGTCCTATTGCTTTAATATAAGCTATATATTAGAAAATATGTTTTTCTCTGTGTTACATGGTATTCACAGCAGCAAAAGCAATTGCATAACACTGTGAAAGCACAAAGAGGTACAGCACATATGCCACTGGGTGAAGTGAAAGGATTTTTGACCTACACTCGGGACAGTCTAAAGAAAAAGTACGAGGATAAAAGACCTTGGGAAATCCCACTATATAATACCTACAAATGTCTTTACTGAAACGGTTTTAGAAGCAGTTTCTACTTGAGAGCCACCTAAGGAATTCCGAGTTGTAGAGGCTGTTCTGTCAGTGCATTAGCCATTAGCCCAGCTCTGCATCAGTATCCCTGATTCCACCGGGGTGCTCAGCACAGGGATGGCTCAGGACCGAAAGATGCGCAGCGTTCATCACCCAGGGCGGGCGGCTCCCCACCAAGGTGAAGGCAATTTGATTACCTGTTACAAATGCTGGAATTTCAGAAAGCACTCCAGAGCTATAACAAATTATCCTCTCTTTCTTCTCATTTGTTAAAAAGAATTCTTTGTTTTCATACTGGAAGAAAAAATAAAGCACTCCAAAGTGATCATTCAGTGGAAGAATTCTTCATGCTTTTAGATTACACTACAGGTTTGAAAGTTGCTCTGGCTTTGGACATCATCTCAGACTGTAACAGGCTTTCTGAGCTGATCTCCAAGAGACTTTTCCTTTTCATTCACTTCTGACTGAAAAAATTCTTGGGATTTTACCTGTTTCATGGGGGAAAATATATATAAATGACTCAATTTTAAAGGAAGCTCTTTCTGCATTTACTAGAAGTAAACTTTTCCTTATTTTCTTAGGTTTCCCTAAAACTGCTTTCAGATTACCCAGAAATGCTGAATTATCCTTTTTATAGTGTAGGTTGTTTAGTTTTCATGTATTTGTCTATTTGCTGGTGGCATCTGTGTGTGAAAAACAGTTTTAAAACTAGCAGTTCTTTGCTACACAGAATAAATATTATTTATTCCAAATACACATTATGTATTACATTTGATACAGTTTAAGTTTCCTTGTTTTAAATGGAGAAAAAGTATGAAATACTTAAGGAGGGAAAAAAAAGGATAATGTTTTTTGTTTCTTTGTCAGTAAGCCTTAATGATAAACGAATCATCAGGGAGCCAAACAGACAAAATTTCTTTCATCTTGGTGTCAGCAATAAACAATCAATGATGTCGTTTCTTTTCAGTAAACAAGCACTTAGAATAGGAGTGGACAGCTCCTCTCACTTTATACAATCATTATTTTTCTAAGGGTGGGAGAACAATCTCATTTGTACATTTGCTTTTCTCTTTTAGCAAGCAGTTAGAAATAAATGTGTAATAGCCTGTTTATCACTGAGAAGAATGTATCTCAAGGTGAAATAAAATGTGGAACTTCCTATGGGATATATGCGGTTTGAATGTTTTTGGAATGCCACCTTGATATTTTATTAGTCACACTTTTTTTTTCCCCCAGGAGGTGAAAATGATCTCTTTCTCTCGCTATCCTCGGTGACTGTCCTTACACACTTGTGTGATAGGTGACAGATGACTCCTCTGTAGTGCCTGAGTTTTACAAGGAAAAGGTATTCAGATGGTGGTTCTGTTCTCTGTGGTTAGCCAAAGGACGAGCTGTATCCTGCATGATTTTCTTAGTTTCAGACAAGCAGAGCCAGCAAATATATAAAGCCAAAGCTCTCCAAATTAAAAAAAAATCTGTTGTTCAGTATCCAAATTTTTTCTCTTGAAACAGTCTCTGTGCTGCTAGAATTGAGAATGATACTTCATGTATATGCTGTTATCTGACTACTGAGTCAAAAATTTCACTCAAAGATGATCTCTTTCAACTACAAACTCCTAAGCCATAAGATGAAAGCACACAAAAAAGTTTCTCTGCCTATTATTTTCAATAAACCTTGAATCTGTGAGAGGAATTGCAAAAGATTTGCCAGCTAATCTAGTGAAGTCATGTTTCTTCCTTTATTTTAAAACTAAAGCAAAAGAATTGAAAGGTTTTTCTCCAGTAATAAGAACTCAGAAAACATGATCTTTAATATTGTATCTTACTGTAAAATCTAGGCATTCAGAGGATCTTTGCTAAGTGTTGTGATGATACCTAAGCCTGGTAAAATACAGCTATTGCAGTCAGCAAAGCTGAAATACACTCCTATAGACAAATACATGCTGCATACTACTTTCACCCTCTCTTGCATTTCCCCCAGAAAATTCCATTAAGGAGGAGAAATGGATACATTTTATCTACATATTCAAGCTTGGACAATACTGATCTTTTAAATTAAAAATATGAAATATATAAAGAAGCATCAATGCAAAATTCTTTTCATCATTAAGTATAACTATTCAGAATATTGCAGATTAGTAAATAATTAATCCTTTGATCTTGTTCATTGGCTTTTTATCTGACTCATGCTAAAGCTGTCAACTGTTACATATCTAAGAAAATATCATCATATGCATTCACTAGAATAACAGGACAGACTGAAATGAGTAGTTTTAGATAATTTAATTAGGTTATAGGGTTTTTAATATAATTCAGTAAGTACGTGAACTTTTAACTTGTGTTAACTCAATTTCCTCATGCTTTCATTTAGCATTTGTTGAGGACATTACAGTGATTAGCCAAAGCCCTTCCAGCTCTTAATGTTCTCAATAAATTCTAGTTTAAATTGACTGTCACTTTCTCGCTATAATAAAGTAGGTATTTGACATCTCAGAAGGAACCCAACTACTGCTGGCTACATTTTCTTGAAGAAAATTTTTCTAGTTCCACAAAATCAACAGAAGTAAAGTTATACTAAAGATTGTAATGAATAGCAGAGCAGGCAGGTAAGCTGGATGAGCACATTCTCAGAGTCTCAATTTTGATTCTTCTGGGAAATTAAAATGATACGGCATGCCTTTTGTTTGACAAGCTATACGATGCTATAATTGTATTTAATTGTTTTGTTACCAAGTTATTAGCAGTTTCTGAACTCCCTCAGAAAAACAAAATATCCAGCTTGTTAGTAATATATATTCACTGTGCTGCAGTACAACTGCAACAGCAGTGTTCTTTTTCTGTTGGGTTCAAAGATTATCATGGGCCAAGTGCCTCAAAAGCCAATCTGCTAAACTGCAAAATGGCACACTAAAAATTCTGCAAATTTATGTATAAAAATTTCCAAAGGCTTTTCTATTTTTTTTTTAAATTTATTCAAGTTATTGTAAGATACATTCATTACTTACTTGGTCAAGTAAAGATCAGGAATGCCATATGGAACAGAAAAAGAGGAGATTCATAGCCCTAAGTCTCTTACTTCCTTATAATACTACGTATTCATATCACAGACACATATCTCAAAAATATCTGTATTTTGCAATCATGGCCCACAGAGCACTCAAAACATGTAGGCAAATAACAGTGTGCCAGATCAGCATTTTTTGAGAACAAATTCTGCCTTCAAATGAACTCTGCATACTGGTGGGGTTTTTCCCACTATGAGTTTTCCTTTCTTTCTATTTTGGCTCTCTCTCTCTAGTCTTTCCCCAGACTCCAGCACATCTAGATCTGGTTTTCTGCCTCATTTCAACACCTGTGGTCCTCTTAATTAATCTCTGATTTATTTTCCAAGGCAACTTATTTTGAAAAGTGACAGTCTTTTGTCTTTCCCTCCTGGTAACAATGTCTTGCTAATGCCAATTTGAAATCTTCTTAAGCCTCTTGTGCTGGGTTCTCCATGGATTCAGATGAAGAACACAGCTCTCCTCTGTGACAAATCCTTCCTCTACAGATTGTCTTAGTTTCTTTTCTGCGCTATTTATCAAGATATTAATCAAGCATCACAAAAACAAGAGCCTCCAGTTCAGTACCTATATTCATATTTGGCTTCTAGGACCCTGTTGTTCCAAAATTCCGACCTCAATGGGGAAACTTGAGTGTTAAGCACATTTCAGACATCAGCACTACTATAAGGGGTTTCAATCTGGATTTACAGCCTAAACTCAGGTTGACTTTTTTAAAAAAAAATTTCAGAACCCCGCCCTAGTTTTGCCTCGTGGCAATTTCTCTTGAAAAAGTACTTTGACATCATTTCTCAATCACTCTTATACCATTATCCATTCCCCATTAAAAAATATAAATTCCTATTCTCTCACAAAAAATGTTTTTATATTCAATATTTTTATAGTTCAAAGCTTATTTATTTTTATGCGAGCTATTTTTCTTTCACACCAATACAAAAGGATCTGCCTTTTGACATCTATCTTCTCTCATCCTTAGCTTCATCAACAATAAAATTCGCAATATTCTGTATGAATAAAATGCAACAAAAAGAAATGGTCTTGTGTTTTGTCTCCCCCCCACTCTTTCTAGCTCCTACAGCTTTAAACCCAAACCAGTATTTATCCAAAGATCTTGATATTAAGTAGCTGAAATTTCAAAGAGTAATTATATAAACAAAAGAAACACTACTTTGAAATAAATACATAAAATAAATTCGCAACGTGGAATGGAATTTGCACATACATTTTCATAATAGTAGACTTTGGGAACATACAAGGCTTCTAACTGTCTGCTTGCTGCATTGCTGTAGTAGAGCAAAGAAGAATCAGACTTTAAAAAGGCTTCAGAATGTTGTATTTATGTATTGAAGTATTTAGCACAAGAAGGAAGTAACAGAAAAAGGATATTTACCTACAAACACAAAAAAGAAATTGCATTAATGTGATCTGGCTGCATAGCTGATATTTTTTATTTGCACTGGAATTTAAATTTTGGCAGGATTATCAAGCTCAGAGCATATACAAAAATAGATCTTTTAAAATATATTAGGTCAAATTTTGGATTTGCTAAAATTTGATAGTGTCCTTTAAGCTTTTTTTTACTGACTTTACTTATGTATTTATTTTTATTCAAATCCTCCATATTTTGGCAGCAAGTAGAATTTTAAATTGCTGCATATTTTTAAGGGAACTCTGAAAAATCACTCTAAAATTGCTTAAAATGATAAAAATGCATCACACTTAAAACTGCTGATTGCATTCATAAACTTAAGCTATTCTTCTTTTCCATTTTCCACCATGGTCCTGTCATTTCTGTTTTAAGCAGAAATAAATTGGACTATCAGTAAATCCTATATTTTAATTCTCAGAACATGCACTGCAATTGAAGAGGACTTAGAGCTGGATTTTTGACCATTGGTATGTAATTTGTTTACCTGGGTGGACCCATTTTATCTTCAATTCTGAGTGTAATTTTCCGTATCCTGATCTACTTTTAATGGATGAAAATTACGTTTTCTGTAAACCAAGAAAGCAATGAAGTATGTAACATCTGTAAAATGGGAATAGTTCCTGCAGTTTTTCAACAGCCAATCAGAAAAGGAAGGTATTTGGAGGCTTTCTGTTCCTGGTGATCCCAATGCCTGGAATCTGTCTAAAGAGACCTAAATAATCATAGGGATTCAGAGTAATTTCTGGGGACAGAGTTCTGTTGCAAAGACACCAGAACTGATAAAATGTAGAGGACACAGGACTCACTTTACAATGGGAACTAGGTAGGAGACTTATAGAAAACACCCATCCAGCAAACAAAAAACTCAACTCTGCATAATGTGTTAGGGAAGATGAGCTTGGATGACATCAAATCTGTGAGTGCAACTTTTATCAAAAAGGAAAGTGCAGTTCCTGCAAGGCTGAAAAGCTAAATTATGTAATCTTAACAGGTATCAAGTTTTGCCCCAATAATGACTCAGCAGCTTTCCTGGGTTTATGCAAATAGAAATACATAATCAGTTATTAGAAACAGCGCAGAAAATGAGAATCCTCATGAGATGAAAGATGTGCTTGAAGTACTGCTGCATACAAATCTGACCCATATTTCACTGTGAAAATATTATTACTAAAGTATACCTGGCAAGTATGCAGGTATTACTGTATTAAATAAAATGATAACAGCACTGAACAGCACCATTCATGAGCTTGGGAACAATGTAAAAGAATTACCCTTCCCTTTACAGCTTCCAGGAGGGTTTGAATGGGTACATTTTTTGGTATGTAGGACAGAATATAAATCTTCTTAGAAGTAAAGTGAAATATGCTGTCTAACAATATTTGTTTTACAATCACTTGTCTGTAAACAAGGGAGAACAAGCTCTTTCCTCAGGTTACAAGGAAACCAAGCTTCTTTCTAAAATTCAAGTAATTATGTCATATCTGCACAATACCTATGACATGGGAGGGGAACTATGATCTATCATGTCAGTTTCAAGACAGCTTCATCTCGTCTTTTAAAAAATGAGGGACTTAGTATTAAAATCCTTTAACATATTTATATATGTATTTGGCTTCTGCTATGCTTCCTCTTACCCTCCTGACATTTCAAGAGTTCTCTGCCAGATCTTACAAATGGTCTCCACTAAAAATAACTGCTGACATTAGCAAGGGGCATGCACTAATCACATTCAGAATAGGAGTTTTTTACATACGCTTATTAGTGCTTTATAATTTTTGTAAACTTCAGCTCTGGTTGTTAAAAAAAAAAAAGGTGCAAATACATTCCATAGCTGCATTAAAACAAACAAGTTAAGCTATTACAGTTGAATTATTTTTGACACTAATGTATTATGTTGGAGTTTTGGGGTTTTTTAACTGAAATAATCGCTTGCCCATCCAGTTTCAGCAAGCAAAGGCAATCGCAGGTTACCTCACTGTGTGAGCAACTCAATCTCTAAAGGAGAATATCATGCATGTTCTTGAGTAGCAAAAAACTGCCTTCTCCTGAAAGATGGCTTCTCCTCCCTGACAAAGGAAAACAGAGACTTATACATTAATTTCCTGCACTCACCATTTAAACTTCACCCTAGGGCTTCAGGAGCCCCCCCCTTTTAGTTGTTACATAAACTCTGAACTATAATGCTGCAACAGGAGCTCTGCCCCTGAGCCTTGTAGCTTTATCCAGTTGTCACACCCAAATTGGTTTCAGTTTGGTGTGGTTTGGATCTAGTTGTTTCACAGTCATGGAAGAATTTATTTTTATTTTTTAATGGCTTTTAAAGAGTATGCCTGCTAATCAGTTCCTACGAGCCTGGGGCCTGTGCCCACTCTGAGAAAATTCCAGTTGATTTGCTCCCATATGTTGGAATTTTCATGCATCCTCCTACTGGTTACTGGTCCTTCAGCAATGTGAGATCTTTGTTACCTGTAGTGACCAGCTTCTCTATGTAATTTACCTGACACAGGGGAGAAAAAGCATCCAAATCACGAGCAGGCTGGATGAAGACACTAAGCATCTGCTGTGAGATGTTATGGAAAGAGTCCTATAACTTCCTGCACAGATCCCACCTAATATTTGGTATAGTAAGTTAATAAACTTCCAGCCTGGTATTTAAATCCATCTGCTTTCATCGCCATTTTCTTTGTATCTGAATGTTTCAGTCACAAATATTATAAACAAGAATCATAGATCTGATATGGAAAAATTTAAACATCGAAACGAAAAAATCATTAAGAAGTTTCTATAAATGTTTGAACAAATCTGCATACCATTTTGCAAAGAAGACCTTTTTTATTTTTTCCTGTAAAGATCTTCTAATAATCCTCTAATCACATGATATGACTCAGAAACCTGATACGTAACTGCACTGATCCTAAGGTAAACAGGGCAGGCACAGGGTGCCATCCAACAGGAAAATTCCTACTCCAGGTAACACAAGGGGTCCACATGCTGTCAGAGTTTGGTGGTGTACATCTGGTCAAAAATAAAATACATCCTTTTTAAAAGCCTGCTTAAGTAATAAAGGATTGTCTTTCTTAGTCCAGAGGGAGAGGCAGCATAGAGAAACATCAGGTTACTTAAGATAGAAATATTTAGCCCAAAATGCTCATTCTGCCATGGCTCCACAACTGCTGCGACATCTGACTCTATACTATTCTACTGAAACATAGGTACCTTCAGTACCTTAGAAGAGCTGAAAACCAAAGAAAAATAATAAAGGGTGGGTTGTTTTGTTGTTTTTTGTTTGTTTTTTTTTTAAATCAGGAGACTATAGAATACATGGAAAAGGACATTTTTCATTCATTACATTTTTCTGACAAACATTTTCTCATTTCCCCATAAAACAAAAGAAATCTCTTGCTATCACCTTTGTCTAAAGTTAGAGTTCCTGAATTATAATATCTCATTTGCTGCAGAACACAGATCAATTACTAATACAGATTCTGAAAAGTGAATGAATGATCACATTCTTAAATGGGTTTCCCAGGAGATTAATACACCTTAGTTTCCTCTTCCCTAAATTTAGGATACAGATCTTCCTTTCTAGCTGTGCTCTTTTAAGAGAAAAGATATGATTTGCTCAGTCAAGTAAATAACATGTCTCAGTCTGTGTGTTATCTGAAAGTGTTAAGAGCTACCATAAAAAAAAGAAATCTTTCACAAAGAGTTACAATGAAGGTGAAAATTTTTATGTAGTCTGGAACATATGAGACGGAATTTAATTTTTACGTCAGATTCTGTCTTTTCTGTAACAACAAAGTCACATATAAACATAGCAGAAATGCAAAGCACTTTCAGTAGAGTTCAGACTGGAAGAATCTTCTTGATGGAGCTTATCTTAAAATCATTTTAAGTCCAAAGTGTCTATGCAAAACCATTAATCTCAGAATGTGTCTAAACACTATCCTGGAGACAGGCTGCAATTTACAGTTCTCTGTGACAGGCAAATCACTGGAAGAGCCCTGTCATTTAACCCCAATGATTTCTTTGGTAGGAATAGAAAGAAAGGTTTTCATGTTGCCCTGTCATAGAAAGGCTCCAGAATATGTCAACACTGTATAACTTTACATAAAAATTAAAGCAATATACAGGCTTTGCAGTTATGAAAAAAGATCAGTAAGGTGGGCTTTCAGATCAGTGTCTTGATAAAAACTCACTACATGAAGAGAGCTTTGGCATTTTGGGCGGGGGGGGAGTGGAATATGGAGGTGTTTTTGCAGCAGGATTTTGCTCCATGTACTTTAAGTGCAAGATGCTTTCTAGTTTTATAAGCCCAGAGTGCAGCATTAATCTCCAGTTATCTAATGGTGCATGTTTGCTAGCAGTAGAGAACACCAACATAATGGTCAAGCTTATCTGCTCAATAAACACAAATCTTGTCAAAATTCTAAAAGTCCCAGATGGCCTAAATCTGGATTATGCTATTTTTAAAGAGAACAGTCTCTTCAGATTTACAGTTTAGGTGCTTCTCTTTAAAATGTGTTTCACTATCACAAATCAAATTCTATGTGAACTAGAACTCATCTTAAAGTTCACAGGTATTCCCAATGTTTTCTATACGGCGTTTTCAATTGCCTTCACGTCTACTTAGAAACTGTTTTGTAAAACACAACGAGCCAAAGTGATTATTCGTTTTACTTTTGCACCTGGTACATTACATTTGCATTTGAAAAAATTGTTTCAAGATACATAAATCATACTCCACACCTGCCATCATTGCAACCTTTTTTGTGCAGTGTGCCAAGTAATTATGTTCCTATTGCGTACAGCTCTTCGTTTACAACTGTCTTCCTGGAACATTACCTAACAGATATCACTGCTGAGTGATAGAATAAATGAATGCCAGAGAGACACACATGGAATTCCCCAAAGTAACCTGGTGCTTCCTAATTTGACTTGCTCTGATCTGCCTGCAGAAAGACTTCCATCAACTTTGAGGGGTACACGTGAAAGTTATGGAATTGCCCTTTCCTTGCAGATCAGATCCGGCAGTAACTTACCAACAAAGGAGCCCTGGGGAAAACCGGGCATTCCTGTGTGCTCAGGGAACTGGGCAGTGTGGCCTCAAGAGTGGCTATAGGAAGAGCCAGCCCAAGGAAACACACTGAATGTGTCCGAAAAGTCATGTGAGTAGAAACTGGTGTAAGGTTCAAGGAACAAATCCAGGTTGGAGGGTAGAAGAAGAGAAGAGACCTTTAGTTCTACTTGTCAAGTCTGTGACTTTCAAATATATGTTTTAATTTATCTTCTTTATTACTCACAGATATTCATAATCACAAACCTGATCATCAATTCATCAGCACCTGAATTTGGTCTATCAACACTGAAAAATTCTACTGGACTACAAGATTCACTACCTTCTACTCAAGTCTGGCTAGATACTAATAAAAATTATATAATTTTCAGACTTCTTTAGATTTAAACAAAAGAAATGTTGCTCACATGCTCACAAATAAGAGTATCAATGGTTTGAGTCAATCTATAACAACTCCATATTTCTCTTTTCTTCTGGGGGACACATATGTTAATGGAGGTTCTATTTGGAAACTCTCCAAAATTAAACACTGCTTACTCCAGTTATGAGAGTAAAAACAGTCAAAGGCCTTCATCCAAAGCCCATGAAAGCAACAATGGCTCCTGTCCTCCCACTGGTGCCAATGTGCTTAAATTCAGTATCCAGATTTAGCAGGCAGAGCAAATTATTTAAAAGATGAATAGATGAGGAATAACAAGTATTTTGCATTAGCAATAATAAGCACATTAAAAAAATCTCTGACCATTAATTCATTAGCATCTGCTCATTAAAATTAGTTATCTTTGATTAATGATATTAGTATATATTTTACATTTTTGAGGCTTGTTAAGCTATCAATACTAACTTAGAGAATCACAAAGACAGTTAACTACTAATTTAAAAAAATCAGCAGCATTGTGCGGCAGGTGAGGTGTTATTAACCTTAAACCAGAAAAATATTATAATTTTTACAGTTGTAAACTATCAGGTTTCACAGCGACTGCCTGGCATTGTGCCTTGCTCAGAGAGCTTTGTACAACATACCTGAGTCATGTAAAACCAAATTGTCATACCCTGTCAAAACCCAGTATTTTCTTCAAAGATTGAGAGCTGAAGATTGTGTGTAGATGGACTGATAGCACTTGTAAATGACATGGCTTACAAAAGGCACCTATTAGCATTTCTGCATCCCAGTGTAATCCAGACACCAACTTTGATTATCATCATTGCAACACATTGAAGTTCTGAGCCTTCCCCATGAAAGAGCACTAAGTGTTGCTGAACTCTGACAGAATGTTCACTAATCTGGACAAAAGCCCATTAGGGTCAGGACCTTCAAATAATTTTAATTTTCATTTTGTAGACTGTAACTCCTGAGCGCTATCATTCCATTTTTCACAGCTTCAGGTTTTCAGTGTGCATGAAATTCCCCACCGTAACCTTAAATTATTCTGTCCTTCTGGTGTTCAGTGACAGTCTCTGAGGCTTGAGCTTTATTCTCCTTCAGGGTTCATTCTTCTTCTAAATACTCATCATCCATTGCATTCTATAAAGAGAGTTCCCAGCAGTAGTTTTTAAAATAAAAGATAAAATGTTCAGTTTCTGAACATTTAAGGCCCTAGTGTCAGTACCTGGAATGCCTCCTGTTGACAATGATGGTTATCACTGGGGGCAACAGAGATCTGTTCATTCTGAACTGTCTTCAGAAATCAGCCTTATCTGATTGTTCTTTCAGATCAAAAGAAATAGGAAGACAAAGTAAGCTGTGCATATTCTTTCACTCTGCTCTTTGTTGTTAAAAAAGGAGGAATCCCACTAGGGCCCATAAACCACTTTTAGATATCAGTAATCTTTGCTATGGATTTCTATTTTTCCATTTATTGCCAGCTGACTTACTGGATTTTGGTATTTTAACAACATAGGGCACTGTTAGGAATTATTGTGAAAAACATATAACAAAATCTAGATAGACAAAAGAGCATTTATTGCTTGAAGGGAAGTGGCATGTTATTCTCAGCATTTACAGCTGAGATTAGACCATTTTTTCCACATGACAGATATGTATTCAGTAACAGAAATACTTGCAGTCTCCAAAGTCACACCTGGAGCTTCTGTACTCAGGCATGGTTACCCTATTTTTAGATATTTTTGGAAGGTGGCTTGTACTGCCTCTTACAGCAGGTTCAGCCTCAGCCACTAAATTCATAACTACTTTGATCAACTGATAGTGTGCAGACCAGGGGAATACAATCCTTTATTTTTTTTTTCTTTTAAAAAAAGCTTAGTTAACATTGTTGCTGACAACCGGGGTGTGAAACACGAAGTATCAAAGTTCCACTTAAATCCCCCAAATTATAATCCAACTGTGCAGTCACATTGAACTTCACATGTGCTGGAGTTGCAATTTTTGGGGACTTTCCCAAAACTCAGTAGGACTCTGTTGAAGTTGCCTACTTTGATATAAAAAAGCCTTAGCCATGTGACTGGTTCATAACAAATTAATAAATTAGCATATATTGTACACTGTTCGGTAGTGTTTGACAAACCTATTATCAACTATATTACAATTTTAACATGCAGTTTTTTACATCTGGATTTTGGTGCTTAATTTATACACTGCTGAAAAATTCTTGGGGAGTTTCAGAACAACCAACCTGTTCCCTAATTTCTAGCAAGTTTCATCTGGTTCATTGACTTGTGTCATTCAAATGATCTCTCCTTATTTGTTTTTTTCTATTAAAGAGAAAATCAGATCGATCATCACCTTACATGCATAAAGCTTCTGTTAAAATTCCTGCTTCTCTTACTGTAATGTTACAATGAATTTTGTGAAAAACAATTAGATTTGTGCAGCAGCCTCAAGCACACTGAGCCAGTGCAAAGCCCCTTCTTGATATCTGAACTGATATCTGAACCCTGTGACCAGTTTGCAATCAACTCAGAAATGGAGCATGCATGAATTGTCCTTCTTCATTATTCTTATTCTTCATTATTAAATGAAGAATATAGCTCAAACCTCATCAGAGTTGGTCTGGAGGTCAAATTTCCCTTTCAAAAAACTCTACCCCTTCCTATAGAGATTGTTAAACTACATTAAAAAATCAGAAACTAAAATGTTGTTTCTTATTTTACACAGAAAATACAGACATGGCAATTTATTAAAACAGAAGCAGAATTCTGGGGGAAAAAATAAAGTCCATTGTTCTTTCAAGAAAAATTGAATTCTACTAGCTTCTGGTTCAGCTTGAAGTACCAACTTCAGGTTTTCCTGATTTCTATGCTTTCTGACTCCCTTGGGCTATTCAAGTTAGATGGTTTCAATAGACTAAATATAAAAAAAAAATCACAGTACAAAATCTATCACAAAGTAGCCTTAAAAAGTTGTTCAAAGAGCCATAACAAACCACAAGAAAGAGATTTTAGTCTCTTGAAGGAAAATAACAAAATGTTTTTTGAAACAATAGTTCATTGGCTCAAAATGAATTGTTTTTATCTAGTACACTACTCAAAAGACCCATTAGTTCAACTGCATTAATAATACGTGAGAAACCCCAAGTTCCATTCAACTGTAAACATTTTTCCTGAAAAAAGTGCATCATTTTCTACATAGAAAGTAAAACATTAGCATTCTACCATCCAGTTAGTATAAATGTTTTACAGAAGGGCAATGATAGTATTTTCTAGATTTTAGCACCTGGGATATTTACTCTCTGATCCTGGACTGAATAATAACTCTATTAATGTCAACAAGCCATAGAACTAAAGCCAAGTTTTGCCAAACAGTAAAAGGTCTTAAAAGACAGTGCTGAAAATCCTGGATTGTGCTGCTGTAGCACTTCCCTTAGGCACAGTGCTTTTCCCCACTGCTCTGTACGCTGACAGGGAACCCATGGCTTTGCCTGCCATCTCTGCTAAAGCACCAAAGGAGAACACTGCCCATAAAGGCAGAAATGGTTCCTCTGGACAGAAGCAAGTTTTCATGTTTTAAGAGGAAAAAAAATAAAAAAGAGAATCACAGCATCATTTAGACTGAAAAAGACCTTTAAGATCATCAAGTCCAGCTGTTAACTCAGCACTGCCAAGCCCACCACTAAACCATGTCCTTAAGTGGATACAGTTCCCAGAATACTTCATAGTGAGTCAGGTGATGACCTGTATGGATCAGGGCACCCCTGCACCAGTGAAACAGCACTATCTCTGCAGCTACTGCCTCTTGCTTCTGGCTATGCCAGCAGGTCATGCTGAGGCTCAAGAGTAAGGGCTAATACCCACTTTCAGCTCCAATCCCAAGAGGTCCAGGGTCTTGTGATTCTAACAGGAATGTGTTTTAGCAGTTGGTTTCCACCTAAGCTTTACAACCAAGGCATCTCTTTACTTAATTCTGCTATTAAACAGGCTAAGTTAGACATGCTCAGGAGCTGCTTAATAACCTGAGAAAATTAAGCCAATTACTGATCAAACATCTCTGGCCACTTCTGATTAAAAAGATGATGTTGATTGTGATGATAAAAGATTAAAATTTAATAGCTTTAATATCTTCTTTGGCTTGAGAGATTGAATTAATAAATTAATACATCTCAAGGAGAGGTTTTCAACAGGGGCTGTGCACTGGAGGTACACCAAATTCCCCATGACTAAGAATGTTAGAAAAATTTCCCTTGACATGGTGGAATCTGACCAGGAAAGGAGAATCCTGGCTCAAATCCACATTTCCAGAAGTATTTACACAAAGCACTGGGCTAAACCATGATCCTTCCTACTACTACTCAGAATTTCAGGATATAGAAGGTTTTCCACTTTCAAGGAAATACTTTCATAAAGACAGAAACTAGC
>VZTB01007054.1:0-102893 GCA_013397245.1 Thryothorus ludovicianus
TCGGATGTAGGAGAGGAAAAGGTGTGTAGGATGCTGCTCTGTAGATCTCAGTGTGGTTGTTTAAAAAGGTTTTTCTGAGCTTTTCTTGCTTCACTTGCAAAACTAGTCTTGCTTGAGGTGACATTTGGAATAAAATTATAGTACAAAAAGAAAAAGAGCAATAAAAACTGAAGCATCTCTAAGCAACCAGTTGGACACACCAAAATTAGCTGAGAAGTGGAAACTACAAAAGAAAGGGAGTAAAAATTTCCCAGAAGTGCCATTATAAGAATTTTTTCTCACATGTAAGAGGAAATGGTGAAAGGAACCAAAAAAGATAATTCTCAAGTTCTTCTGTTTCCTCTGCTGGCTGCCTTTGTCACTGTGGAGCTTAATTGTTGTGGCTTAAAATAGTCCCTTTTTTAAAGTCTTTTGGTATACTGTGTACTCGTCTGTGTCCTGACCTTAAAGAGGGCATCTAAAGCAGGGGATGATAATAGTCTAAAAAAAAACCATGATAATTTTTAGCCTTAGACATAGTTGTTTTTATTATACTTCATTTATTTGAGAAGGAATATATTTCAGTCACAAGATTTACTTGAGTTTTGAGACCTAAGAGCAGGAAGGAAAGACAGAAAGGTCTGTTTTTCAATTGGGAAGGGTCCATACTAAAAGGGAGTGTTTTTCAGGAATCTTTTGGAGTATGAATCTATTATTAATCCAGAAAAAGGAATAGGATTGGGTTCAGAGGCCTTCAGACTTTAGGTGCCAAAGCTGCAAGGTTCTTATCTTCTCAGCTTCCACTGAAGCTTCCATGGCATTGATAAATGGTGTAAACCCAAACACTTGTTGACTTAAGTGGAGGGATTACCATTGATTAGATTGAAATAAAAATTAAAGGAGAAATAAGCTAGCTTGATACTTGCTACCCTGTTTGTCTCAAGCTTTGGTTGTCAGAGATATGATGAGAACAGGAGATGGGATGCAGCCATTTGGTGCTAAGAAAAGCAGGCTGGTGCTCATGTGCCTTCAACCTGCTTTCATTAATCTTGGCTTGTGTTGTTGTGCAGAACAGAACATCCACACTGGTACAGCACGGACAAGGCAGATGGCCATTCTGCCAGTAACTCATCCTCATCCTGACTGTAGGGAAATCAGTTATGTGGAGCACTCAGACCACTGAAAAGTCCTCAGTTTCATTTTGTGATGCGCGTAGAATGATACCGAGAAAATGCCTTTGGAAACAAGGCTTTGGTTTGTAAGCAGCTTGGATACCCAAAAGAAGAGACATCCTCAGTGTCATCATTTCCAGACTGTGTAATAAGTGAACGATAACATTAATAACATTTCAAAGACAGGAGAATAAATGCCTCAGACTGAGACACCTTCAGTTGCTGTAGTAGCATAGACAGTTTAGAGAACTGGATATATTAAAATTCATGGATGCTAGCAGCATTAGTTTTATGTTTAAACTTGAGAGCAGCTTTGCTGAGATAATTCAGCAGACTAATCAAAACAAAAAAAGAACTTTCTTCCCTACTGTGGGTATTACAGATAAATCCCGTGAATTTCTCCGTGCAGGTTGCTGAAATGGACAGTGCTCTTGTGTCACTGCTGCTTTTCAGAATCTGCTGCTCTGAGAATCCATTGACCATCTCATCGTTCATGTTCTGCCCTGCCTTCACATTTTACATTAAGCAGATTTTTCTAATCTCTCCACTCTGCATTTGTATAGTTCTATAAGCTGTTCCAGCTCACAAGCCTTGACACAGGCAGCATAAACATTTAGGGGTAAGCAAACATGTGCCACCAGTAGCAGTGATTGCATTCACTGGCTTTCACTCTGAAGGGAGATGACTTCAGTTTCTAAAAAGACAATTTACAGCATGTACCACGTGATCTGTGGACAAGATCATATAGTGCTTTATGTGCTATTTATGTTTAAATACCAAGTAAAGGTCTTGCTAAGGCTTTTATTCTTAGTTGTTCTTTTATTTTGCTTTTAATCATGGATATGGAGTTCATATGATAATGAAAAGAAAAGGTGAAACTGTATGTGGTCTTTGCTCACTTTCTGGACTGTGGCTGCTCATGCTGCTTTGTCCTAGGCCTCTAGTTGTGTCTCCTGTGAAATAGATTTTTCTCCTGAGCAATATTATCCTGAATATGAATACTAGCTTGATCACAGAATCATAGGATGCTTCAGGTTGGAAAGGACCACTGGAGGTCATCTAATCCAACCTCCTTGTTCAGGCATATTAGTCAGGATTATCCAGATGGCTTTTGAATATCTCCAGGGAAGGAGACTTTACAACCTCTCTGGGCAATCTGTTCCTGCCCTCAATCACCTGCACAATAAAGAAGTTCTTCCTGATATTCAGGATAAACCCCCTGTGCATCAATTTGTGCCCATTGCCTCTTGTCCTATTGCTTGGCACCACCAAGCAGAGCCTGGTTCCATTCTCCTGGCACCCTCCTTTCAGGTACTAGTAAACATTTATGGAGCACCCTTTCAGTCTTGTCTTCTTGAGGCTGCACAGGCCCAGCTCTCTCTGCCTTTTGTTATGAGAGAAATCCTTCAGCCCCTTAATAACCTTCACAACTCTCTAGCTGCTGAACCCACTCCAGGAGCTCCAAGTCTCATGTGAGGCGCTCAGAACAGGACACAGCAGTCCAGGTGATCCTTCACCAAGGCTGAGCAGAGGGGGAGGATCCCCTCCCTAGACCTGCTGGCAATGCTTTTCCTAATGTCCCCGGGACACTTTTGGCATTCTTGGCCACCAGGACACACTGATGGGTCATGGACAGCTTGCTGCCCAGCAGGACCCCCAGGTCCTTCTCTGCTGAGCTGCTTCCCAGCAGATCAGCCCCCAGCCTGTACTGGGTATTCCATGGGGTTATTCCTTCTCAGGTGCAGGACCCTGCACTTGCCTTTGTTGAATTTCCAACAATTCTGCTGTTCCCATCTCTCCAGCCTGTCAAGATCCTTCTGAAGGGCTACACAGCTGTCTGGGGTACAATTCTATTGGGTCAAACTCTTTTGAATAGAATTTTTGTTTTAAAACAGGACTGTTATAATGAAAGGCACCCAAAGCTCATCACTTGTGCAGTGTGTTGTGACAATCTGGATAGGAATGAGCAGGTAGTAGGCCAAAGTTTTTGAAGCTCTGGCTTAAGTCATACTCTGCTGTGTTAGACATGTAAAACAGCTGATTTTCAAAGATCCTGCTTGTCTTGCAATTTCCACTTGCCATCATTTTTAGAAGTAGGGTATTTAAACTCCTAGATATGTTATTTAACTGTGTTAAATTTTAATCAGCTCTCATTTTAAAAAATTATAAAATCTTTGGCTCTCCCTGTGGAATGACTAAATCCTTTGACAATATTGCAGACAGGCCTGTAGAGGGGTTCTTCAGAACTCTCAGTCTTTTGAGGAGATGTAGGGGATTTTTGTGGCTTTTTAAAAAAATAACCTCTTCAGGCTTGCCATGAAGGTTAACAGTGTGTTCATCCTGTTCAGTCCTGTCACCTGTAGGGAGAGAGTCTGGTCTATTTCCCTGGCTTTTCTGAATTTGCAATTGGCTTTTACTTTGCAATTGTTCCTGCAAGCTGGATTAAGCAAATTTCTGCCTTGCTTTTCTTATTGTAGTAAAATATACAAGGTTTCGCAAAATGTACTTATTTTCATATTTTAAAAAAATGCTAGTTGTTTTCTTAAAGACCACCAACCAGAAACTTGAAAAATTCATATTAAAACCAATAATTTCCTAAAGAAGCTTTTCAAAGTATGAGCTCAGAGATGCAAACCCTTCCTCTCAGCAGAAACTTGTCAGAAGAATGCTTATCACAACACCAAGTTGGCCAAGAATATCTTAAAATAATTTAACTTCAGTTACTAATGGAGATGGTGATGTTCCCAGTGCTTTCGGTGTTCTGTCCTTGGTGTTTCTGACCTTGCAACTAAAGCAGTCTCTTTGGGAAGTTGTATGGCCAATTACGAATTCTAATGCCATTCCTAATTTCAGGCCCCATGGACTTGGAATTTCTCCCATGACTAATGTGCAGCCCTTTCTCCTCTGGTTTTGGATGGGAGCTCTTCAAAACTGCTGTTTTAAGCTGTATCATCAGTACTTGATCATTGTTTCCCTTGAATGCTTTATGAACCTGGTGATGGCTTTCCCAGTGGGACAGTTACACTGTTAAACTGCATTTTCCCTTGTGCCTCGTGTGCTACTACCTAGGATTACTTGTCTTTAGAGTCCTTAATATCCTTACCATTTATTTTAAATTCTACAACCCTTATGCTCAACCCTGGTGCTATAAATATGTGAGTAGGAGTGGCAGACTTCTGTTACAAGCTCACATTTCTCTTCCTTGTATTTTACTTTTAGGATGTGTGTTTGAGTGAGGAGGAACATTATCTTATTTAGGGTGGAGGCAAAAGACTTCCAGACAGACCTAAACCTTGGTCAGAAGTTCAGTGAGGAGAAGGGGAATCAAGCTACTTGTTCTCTTCTTTCAGAGGAAGAGGATTTCGAACATAGCCAGATTTAAATGCAGTAGATAACTTAATATGCAAATCCCTGATTTCAGGAGTTTGCATTTACTTTTAATATTCTACTGTGTTTGAAATAAAGTAAGGCTATTCCTGTTCTTCTAATTGGAAGTCCTCCTTTCAAATGGAGCTTCTGCAGATGTGTTGGTGATAAAGGATGATGAGATTTTTTTTTTTTTTACTTCTCCCACAAATTTCACCTACATTTTTCTCATGCTCCCAAATGTACATAACAAAAGGTGCCTTCTTTCCCTTCTCCCACCTTGCTAAGAGTTCGCTTCTGCCTACATAGTTTTTGCCTTGTCTCCTTCCAATTGTATTCATTAAAGATGCCTTCCATTGTAAGGGGTAGGTTTTCTTTTCCACAGTAATTTAGAATTTGGTGCCTGTGATTTTGTGTGTCCTTTTCTGGCATTGTTTCTAACACCTGGTTCTACCATGCTGCTGTATGTGTGAAGAGCATAAGAACAACTGAAATGATTTTTTCTTGATTCAAGCTGGAGACTTTACTCAAAATACTCCTGCAGCAGGAATAAGTTTTTTTTATGTGGTGGCATCTTCCTTAGGCTACCCAGTCATGACTTTGTATGGTGGAGGACTCTGCTTGTTCCTGTTTAAGTTTTTGCAGTAGCTTCTTTTGTCTTGTGCTTGCCTGTTCTTCCAGAGGTGGAGTTAATATCTGTTGTGCTGCAATGTCCTTTATTAGCAGAGGGCCAAGAAATTTGAAGGTTTTCTAAAACTCATCAGAGCTAATGTGATTCTTTCCCCCGAACTGTCAAGACTTGGGTGTATAATTGTGTCTCTGCAGCTCTTGTAGCAGACAGTTTCTGAACTGCCTGTCTTGTAGAGGAGCCTGAAGCACTCTTCTCTAATGAAGCTCTCTGCTGTGGTGTGACAGCCGTTTGCTTGGAACTATATATACACAACTGATGCTGAAATTGCCTATTGTTTGTCATAAAGATGTATTTCAGGAACATGCTGTTATCTTTACAGATAGCAAGACATAAATGCAGGAGCAGTCCTATTTAATTTGATTAGTTTTGATTCTTTGCCAACTTCCAGTCTTTTTGGATGTTTGTATCCCGTGAGCAAGTTGCAAAGCAGTTCTGTTGTGTCATTTGATTATGTGGGGGATTACTTTGCAGCTTTGCAGTCAAGAGATTGCATGCCAAAAACTTGAAAATGTCAAAGTTTAAAACTCCCATAAACAGAAAGAAGTGATGAAGAAGTGTTTTCTCAAGTGATATTTATGTTTTGAACAAGTCCTTATTCTCTGTTTTTTGGGAGTGACAATTGATCACTTAAATGTTTGAGAAAAAAACCCTTGCATTTCAGGGGGAAAGGCTTGATGTGGTTTTGTTTATCTGAAAAATTAGGAGGACCAAATGAAACAATGTAAATAACTCACTGGTGTAGTTTAAGGTTGTAAATTATTCAAGCGCTCTTTTTTGTGGCCGGTTTTATTCTCAAGACATGTGCTGCATCATATACTGTCACTGCCTTTTAAGAACATTAGTGGAATGATAAAAGTATATATAAAAACAAACAGCTTAGATGTTCCCTGGTTTTATTCTTTTTTCTTCTTTTGGGGAATTTTTTTTTTTGAAGTGGTGATCAGTATTAGAAACTGAAGTCCCTTGTTGCAGAAATGTGCTGTAGATCTTCATTGAAATCCAGTAATTTTTATGAAAACAAAAAAAATACGATAGCATGTTTGATTCCAACAGATCACACTTCTAGTCTGCCATGAGGTGACAATATATTAGCTTGCAAGCTGTTGCTGTCAGATGGTAATTCGAGAGCCCAGTCCCTGCTTTGCTTGTGCAGTGCTTTATTCTTCCCTGTGGTGTGGCCGTCGCATCTTTTCATGCAGGAATGCTCCAGACAGATGCAAGATATTGTCTGATCCATACAGATCCCTGTGCTAAGTGGTAATCTGAAAGTAACCTTGGTGAAAAGCGAGAAGCTTTGCTGAAAAATCTCCCTGCGATGCTGTTGCTACGGCAACTGCGTCTATTGTGTGTGCGCTCCGCGGAGTCTGGCTCCTGGATACTGCAGTGTGGAAAAGCCTTTAAAAGTGCCTCCCTCCCCCCATTTCTGGTGGGTTTGTCGGCAGCAAAGGCTGATAAGGCCTCCCTTATCAAACTCATCTTTCCTATTTTGCTTTTTGTTCTGCTACTAGTTTAGGCATACTGCCTGACAAGACAGGGCTGTGCTGGAAATGGAAGGGCTGCTGATGTCTGGCTGCAGCTCAGGCTCTCTGTAGCTCTGTGGTGAGAATCCAGGGTGGTTTGCAGAGGCAAGGCAGCAACAGGGCAGGGTATGTCCCCTTCCTTGCTCTGCAGAGGGAGAGGAGCCTTTTGTGTGTGACAGTGAGGCGGCAGTCGTGAGCAGTGGAAGAGGACAGGAAAAGATGTGTGCTGCACAGTGGAGGAGTGGAGAGCAGCACACAAGGGTGCCAGAAAGGTGGGCTGAAAAGACCACTCATCAGCAGGAGTGCCAATTTGTACTCACTGGGCAGTGAGCTGGCTATTCCTGATTAATAACCATAAAATGTCAGCATTTTCTTAAACCAAAAAAAACCCAAACCCCCAGTAATAGTGATGATATCCTTGTCTGTTTGATGGTGCAATTTTCTGCTACTTTGAGAGGATGTTGGAGGGAGGGCTGTCCATCAACCAGAATCACCTTCTGCAATTTCACCTGGATAAATATTTTTTCTTTCTGTATATAAATATATATACTCATATATATTCTGTAGAACATTTAGGCGTACGTACAGTCCTGTTGTGTGCTGGCAGTGTTTTAGTGGCAGATGATTAAAGGGTACCAATATTGTGCCTTGAAGAGGCTTGAGAAGCAAAAAAAAGCCCTGTTGATGTGGAAGTGAAATGGGAAATAATTTTCTGTAATTAGCCTAAAATTTATTAGGCTGATGAAATGGATGTCAGATTCAGCATTCCCTTCCCTCAGCTGCACTACCTTCCTGTGGGAATATGCAGATGCAGTAAATGGTTGTCCCTCTCACCATGGATAACACCTCCTGCTTTGGAAGTGAACTTGACAGGCCTATGCCTCAGTTTGGTGAAAGCTTTCACCCTCCTCCCTCTGCTCTGTAGTTCACAAGGGCTTTAAAAATTCTTTATGAATCAAGAGAGCCCCAGTTTTTGCTGCTGGCTACTGGATTAATACTGCTGAATCCTAGAATAGGTCTCTGTGTATTTTTATCTGAGGTTATCTGAGTGAGAGAATGAAGGTGACGTGAGGAGATGCAAGCCACATGCCAAACAATGAAACTGTGCTTGGACAGCATCTGAATGGAAGCCAGGGAAATAATTTTAATGGATTGCCTAGCTACTCATTTTTTTTTCCCCCCTCCAAAAGAGTCTTTTGTTATCAAAGTATATTTTTAGTCTTTTTTTCTGTCTGGTCAACATTTCATTCATGTTTGCGTTGAATAGATTGTTCCTTCAGTTTTCAAGAGACTGATGCCTGTAGAGATGGAAACAATTTTCTTAATTGCTGAGGCTGAGGTGAATGTTACTGCCCTTCATCCTGACCTGAAAGAACCTTTTTCTTCAGGCAGTCTCATGAACGATTTAGCTTTTGATGTTTGTTAACTTCCTTTCAGTCAAGATGGAGCCTGCGTAAAAAAGCATGTGAAAAATCATTCTTTTAAAAATTATTTTAAGAAGCAAAATTTTTACACTCTGTAGATCGTTGTCTTATACTGAAATTATTCTTTTTAAAGGTGCAGCATAATTTTGAGCTTGTTCTTATTTCTGTTTATTTTAAAATTAGCAGTGCCTTCTGTTCTCAGGAAGGTCCAAAATAGAAACTTATTTTCTAAGTATGGGCTTATATATATATTCCTAATAATGATAAATTTAGGGTTATGTTAAATATGTCCCTTTGTATGGGTAAATTAGCAGTAGTTGTCTGTTCTCTCTTGTATACAAGGTTGGTTGCTCCTTGGTGAGGAATTAAGGGTAGGAAAATGAGGAAACAGTATATGGGAAATTTTCAAAAGCCTGATAATTTTCCAAGGCAGGAGGATAAAAGAGAAACTTTGCACTCCCCTTTACTTTCAGTCCCTGTTCCTTTTCTGTTTTAAGAGATTGTTTTACCCTGGCAGACTACAGGGTGAAGTCCAGCAGGAAAATCTACACAATACTTTTCTGCTTTATTTTCACTTACAAGTGATCTGAAATATCTTCACACACCCTCTGCTCATCTATTGGCTCTTTTTCCCCAACAACTTAGCTCAGTTGTTTTTTTACTTGTGGATGAATGTAGGATGCCCTTTATGTGCACACAGGAAGGAGAGTAGGAGACTGCAGAGGTGAAGAGAGGATGAATAGGAAAAGGAGAATTAGTCCAGGAAAAGAAGTGTGTGTGATATTTGCAGATGGTTTGCTTCACCTCACACAGGTGATGTGAAGAATTCAGCAATGAATGAATGACTGGCCAGAATTGTCTGACATGTATGACAAATGATGCTCAGCAGTTGAATTACAGAATATTTTGATCCTCTGAGCTCAGGAATGGATTGCTTCCATCTCCAACAGTTGTCCTGTGAAACACTCTGAGCAACTAGAGAGCTGCAAGACCTTACAAAAAAGAGTTTTTCAGGCATTTAGTAAGAAAAATGGTTGCATGCTGTGTGCAAAAATGACAAAGGTGTAAAGATTGGAAAAGACATGAAATGTAGAAGAAATTAATTTACAGTTGAAATGTCTTTCCCTGGATAATATAACATTTGAATTAAGAGTAAGCTAATTAATTCAAATATTTTTGAGGTTGTATGATTCTAAAGGTATTATGGCTAACCAAACTCTCCCCTATTCAGTAAGTACCATAGTGTTTCAGCACTAAGTTGGAAAGGCAAGTTGCCATTCCAGTTTGGTTTTTTTTGCCCAGTAGTTGGGAATGAAGTGCTACTTTGTACTTTAGAACACCTCAGATATTTTTGAGGTGAAATTTGCTACAGAAGATGATAACCCAATATACTGAAATAGTTGGAAAATCAGATACTGCTATTTTTTTTTTTCTGTCTGCAGTTGTTAAATGTGCTTTGAGTAATTGGCAGTGATGGACTTCAGTTGCCATTGTTATTTGATATGGTACTAGCAGGGCAGCTGTGCTGTGCGGTGACCACCTCCATTAAGAAGATGTAGCTTTTATTTAGAGGGGGTGTTGGAGAGTGTGGGCAAAGAAGTAAATGTTTAACCCCTTGTTCATCAGTGGGCTGGGAATGTGAGCTCCAGCTCTCGAGAGTTCTGTGTCCAGGGATGGTGGGTTGGCCAGAGAGTGCTCAAGTCAGAATGGCAAAATCTTTGGTTACTGCCAGGCTCCAACACTCCTGCTATTTGCTGATGTGTGGGCAGGAGAGCACAGAGCTCACCTCCTGCACAGCACACTTGAGCAGTAATTCTTAACCTTTCACACATGATGACCTTCCTTGTGAGAGTGAATCACTTCTGAAGCTGATTGACCAAGAACTCAAGATGAGGGTGGGTTTTTGTGTTATGCAGTGCTGCTTCAGTTTAATCAGGTTCAGGAATATCCAGGAGGGGCTTTCCTGTTGTTGTTATTCTTAGCTGGGCTGCGTATTTTGCTTTAGGTTAAATGAGTTCACCAAATGTCTGGAAGGTTCTGAAATATGGAGAATTGCTGCCTCTTGATTTCCAGTGATGCCACTTGGAATTACAAATGCACAAGAGGTGGTGGGTGTGTTTTGTAATTAGTGATGAAGTCTGGTGGGCTGTTGACTTTAATATAACCTGCAGTACTTTTCATCTGTTGCAAAAATGCTCTTACTTTAATAAGAGATATTAAAACTCCATTCTTGAGAGTTTCTATATTTTATATTCTTTCAAGTTGCATCAGATGAAGCTAGAATTTTAAAACTACATACAATTTAAGTAATATTTTATAAATGAAAAGGAAAACAGGTATTGTGAAGGGATTTCTGATCAGTATATTTCACAATGATGCTCTAGTTGTATTAAGGAATGTGTTCCTATCTTTGGGATTTATTTTAAAGTATCAATTCCTTTTTATAATGAGAATATAGCACTGCTCATGAAATGTTATTTGAAAAATTGTCTTGTCTGTCTTGCTGATTCCTGTGTGCTGCTACAGAGCCACCCTGTGTGAGCAACAGGAAAAAAGTGATTTAACAGTAGGAGGATAGGAGCCTGACTTCTGTGCACGTGGAAATGTTGTAATCTTTCTGAGCAGCAGGAAGACAGAGGAATTAATGCAGGAAGCCACTGATTATCTCTGCCCACCTCACCTTGGTTAGGTTAGCCAGCTCCCTTTTAGTCTGTATCAAAGAACAAAATGCTCTCCTTCAAACCCTGATGCAAAATATTTCAGTATGAAACCTTATGGAAAAGGTTGTGATTGCAATATCAGCATCTGTGGTTACAATTTATTCAGGAAGAATCAAGTAGGTCATGGGAATGAAAGGGGCATTTTATATTAAAGGCTCCATTACCTGTTTCTAAGTCATTACCAAGTTGGAAATAAGAGGTTTGAAGGGGTATTGTACAGGTGGGAAATTCTTTCCACTCTCCGGAATTAAAACATAAGGCACTGGCTGCAGCCTGGCCTGTAGGCTACCAGAATGACCAGCTCCAGTTAAGAGGGATAGGAAAAGATACTGAGGCTGAGTTTGCTCTCAGACTAATACAAGACACTATGCACTGTCGATACTAAAGAATCTTAAAAATTGGCAGAACCCTGGAAGGCAAATTCTGTTAGTAGAATTTTCTATTTTGCATTTGGAAGAAAAAGCAGAAGTATTATAAAGGGATGAGATTCTCTTCTTCATACCAGCCTTTTTTCAGCCTTTAGAGGTAGAGTTTTAAAAATCAAGGCTGAAACTTTTTTTCTTTTCAGAGTTTAAGGACAGATGGCCCAAGTGCTGTACGGGTTGTTGATGTTAATAATTTTTTCCCAGAACATCAGGTAAGTTTCAGAAGATTGGTTGGAAGACAATGCCCTGCCAGCATTTTAAAGGACTGAACAAAATGACTCAAATAATTTTAGGCCTGTCAGCCTGGTATTTGCCTTGGCTAAGTAATGGTGTGCCTGACATGAATTTGGATCAATAAAGGTTTAAAGCATGATGATGTAGTTGCTTGCAAGTGAGTATGTGACTGTGGAAAATATATCTTGTCAGTCTAATATGATACCTATTTTTTGTGAGATAAAAGCTTGATAAATGCTTCAATGTCAAATGCAGGCGTAATACACTTGGATTTCTGTCAGGCAGTTGCCTGGATAGTGTATGGCATTCTGATCAGGAAATTATAAAGATACACAATTGCAATGACAAAGAAATGAAAAAGCCATAAAAAATTATAAATTGGCTCTGAGAGGTCCTAGAAATATTACTGTAATATCATTGTAAGTCTTAATCAAATATGTGTTTCTTGTGGAATCACTGGTATTAAAAAATTACCTTGACTGTTTGTGTGCTTAGGACTAAACTAATCTAATTTCTTGCTTTTTGTGGTACAGTTACACATTGAATGGATATTTCTGGTGAATTGTCCACAGTGATGCTGTATAGTTCCCCTGAGATGTTCCAACTAGTTTAGAATCTTTCTGTATATATGAACAGTCTAAATGATTCTTTTTGGTATCCAGAAAGATTTATTATGCTGTACCTGACCATGGTAAATTTTGTCTGTCTCAGTCTTGCCTATTTATCAAGCTTTATGAACTTCTTCTGGAGTTTGTATTCAAGAACTCTAAATGAATTCACATTGCAGAACCTTTGCTATCCATCCTGGTCCCTTTGTAGGAAATGAAGTAAGGGAAGTGAGGAAGGGGGTCAGCAGAATTATTACTTTGAGCTTCCAAAGGAACTTGGAAGGAACTTGGTTGACTGAGTCCCTTGGGAGGCAATCCTGTGGGGCAAGGAAGCCAGGAAGGCTGGACAGTCTTCAGTAAGGAAATCCTAAAGGCACAGGAATAGGCTGTCCCTGTGTGCTGAAAGAAATGCTGGTGAAAGAAGACCCACCTGGCTGAACAGGGAGCTTTGGCTTTCCTCTGGCTAGCTCAGGAAAGAACAAAAAGGGGTTTATCACCTTTGGAAGAAGGGGTAGGCAGCTCAGGAGGACTACAGGAATGTCATGAGGTCATGCAGGGTGAGAATTTGATGGGCCAAGGGCCAACTAGAACTCAGTCTGCATACTGCCATGAAAGACAATAAAAATCTATAAATACATTAGCAACAAAAGGAGGGCTAAGGAGAATCTCCATCCTTCATTGGATGTGGGGGAGATATCTGGTGATAGAGGTTAAGGAAAAGGCTGAGCTGTGTAATGCCTTCTTTGTCACAGTCTTTGACACTAAGATCAGTTGTTTTTCAGGTACCAGACCCCTGACCTGGAAGACAGGGAGCAGAATGAAGTTCCCATAACCCAAGGGGAAATGGTCATTGGGCACTAAGACACAAGTTTTCAGGCCAGAGTGATCCACCCAAAGGTACTGAGGGAGCTCACAGAATTGCTCACTGAGCCACTTTGCATCCTTTATCAGCAGTACTGGTGCATTGGGGAGGTTGGCAAATGTGACACCAAGTTACAAGAGTGACCAGAAGGAGAATCTGGGGAGCTTCAGGCCTGTAAGCCTGACCTTGGTACCTGGGAAGGTCATGGAGCAGATTGTCCTGAGTGCCATCACGTGGCACATGCAGGACAACCAGGGCATGTGTTCATGACAGACAGGGGTTCATGAAAGGCTGGTCCTACTTGATCTCCTCTGACAAAGTGACCTGCTTTGTGGATGTTGTCTGCCAGGACTTCAGTGAAGCTTTTAACACCGTTTCCCACAGTGTTCTCCTGGAGAAATTGGCAGGCCATGGCTTGGACAGATGCTTTGGGTAAAAAAATGCCTGAATGTTCGGGCCCAGAGAGTGGTGGAAAATGGGAGTTCAGTCTGGCTGGTGTCGGTCACAAGCTGTGTTCCCCAGGGCTCAGTGTTGGGCCCAGTCCTGTTCAGCATCTTTATCGATGTTCTCAAACATCCTTTTGAATCTAAATGATTCTATGATTCTATAATTCAGCTTTTTAATAAAAATGCCTTTTTATCAGCTGTGTAGAGTCACTTCAGACATGTTTTTTTTTTCCCCTGATTCTTTCTTTTTGTCTAGCATCAGGGCTCAGTTTCTATTTGAGTCCTTTCAAATGGTAATCTTATTTATTCAGAAGAGCTTTCCTATTAATTTTTGCATTGGACTCTTAGCAAGTTTACATTTTATTTATTTCCAGCTAGCTTGCTTTAGGGAATGGTGCTGTTAGTAAGTGCTACAGAAACAGAGAATCCAACATTGAAGAGCAGAGTTACATGATACCCTAAAGACATAAGCACCGTTTATTTGGAGAGGTAAGGGAACGGACAGTCAGCAAAATTCATGGCTTGGTATTTTTGTACAAGGATATAGAAGCTGCATGCCTGCAGCTCTTCTGGAAAGTAAATGAACCAGGAAAATTTTGTCCTCAAGTTGAGGCAGTTGGTGTATGAAAAACGTTTTTGTTTTCCTCTGGTATTTATTTTGTCATATTTTAGGAGATGTTCTTAATGTGCTGGTGTTTTTTGGTTGTGAGTTAAGTTGATAGTGTTTTTATTTTTATGTGCATATTTGTGGGGGAGAGAGAGGTCAGTGAGTGTCGCTGAAAATCAGGCAAAGATTTGCATCCTTGAACAGCTGCTAGTTATCTTGAATAATATTTCCCAAAGGCGTTGGGTCCAGTAAGGGATGCTTCTAATGATATTACACAGAAGTACTTCTGTACTTTAAATAACCTGCTCATTTCTTTCAAATAACATAAAATGTTTTGGAAATTAAGTAGGTTTTTTTATTTCCTTCAATGACACTGTACTTGTGTACTGCCAGTTTACACAAGCAGCTGTACACGCTGAGGTCAGCAGGGCTAGAAATGAAAGCTCAATCCAATTTTGCCTGAGAGCTTCCTTGAACATTTAGTAATTTCCCTGAAAATTAGTCTTCCCACATCCCAGGGCTGGAAGTTGAACTGTGATGTTTAAATTCTATCATAAATTTGGATTTGCTGCTGGAAGAAGTAAAAAAAACCTCTGCTGTATAAAATAGAGGTAGTATTCCATAATGACATCATTAATTGTATTATTTTGATAATACTGCCAGGGGTTTTGGATGCAGTTTTTTATGAAGGATAGCATGGATAAAAAGCATGTGAAAGAAGAAAATACTGCAAGGATGTTGAAAAAAACCCACTAGAAAAGAAGGGTTATGGAGGGTGAGTAAAGTCAGACCTGGCAATGGTGGGGCCAGTTCTCTCTGGCCACAGGCACACTACAGTACTTGCCTCCTTAAAAAGGGTATTTTAGGGACACTGTCTGCCTCTTCACAGCATCCAGTTAGAATACCCTGACAGTCAGTTGTTTGAGGGTATGAACTTTATAAGAGGTGCTATTTTTCTTCTGAGTTCTAAAAAAAAAAAAAAAANTGTGTTTGTTGTGGAGAAGAATTCTAGCGACATGTCTTGCAGTAACAGCACAGTTTAGGGAGAGCTGAGTTCCTGAGAGAGCTCAGTGCCCATGACATGTGTTTGATTGCTCTCTGATTCCACCCCCCCCAGCTGCACTGAATATTCCAGAAAATATTCCAAATGCATTAAAAATGGTGGAGTATTTTTGCCACAAGGAAAGAGATATGAAACCCAGATTCAGTTGAAAAAATTAAAACTGCAGTTATACATCCACAAAAGGATGTGGTTAAGTGGAATTCAGTGTTTTGCTGCCAAATAATAACATGCTGTCATGACTTTTATTCTAAGCCTATAAAATGCTTGATAATGATATATACTTTGACAGAATGTTTGTCTGTAATCATTGTTTAACAGACCCATTTCATTAATTTCAGAGTACCAGAAATTAGCACATTCAGATAGATAATGATGACATTTGTATGCTATAGTGAACTTTTGTCTTTTTTCTGCTTTCATGTGCAATAGAAAGTAAATAGAAAGAAAAGACAGATACTAACTGGGTTTTTTGCATGCTGCAAGCCACAATTCTTGACCTGAAAACATCAGAATAATCTGATCATAAGGATGTGTGTGTTGATGGTAGAGACAAATCTGTATAAGTGTATAAGGAGGTTTTGAAACTTTGTGTTTCTGTGGCCTTGGTTTCTTTAATTTCTTTTGTCAAAATGGTGTTTGTGGCCTCAAATAAAAAACAAACTAGTTGTAGTCCCCAAAGCAAACCCAAATAGATTGTAAAGTATTCATCTTAGTGCCTCTCATTCAACTTAGGAGAAAGTGACACTGAAACTTCAGGGAGCTGGGAATTGTGCATGAAACAATCCAAATCAAAGTAATTTTGAGACAAATTTGAACAAGTTCCCTTGGGGAAAATTGTGCATTTGCTGAAGATCCAATTCCTCTAGCTCATATCTGTATATCTGTAATGTTAGTGAGGATTTTGGCCTTATGGGATTTGCACTGCACAGTCACAGGTTTAGGAGTACACACACATGAACAGAGCTGCTGTGATGAATGATTTCTTTATCAATCAGAAGGAATACTTCAGCCTTAATTTTCACAATATAATGAAGACTGGATGGAGAGCTCCTTACAGGAAGCAAACTGAAATCGAGTGACCATGACTTGGTTCATTTTAAAAATGATGAAAGGACAGAAAAAACCTGTTTTGTGGCTGAGGTCTTGATTACAAAAATGGAAAATTTTGATGGACCAGTGAAGCTGAGGGATTTAGAAGTGGCAGAGCTTGATTCTCCTGGAATGAAAGATGTTAATGCTTTGTGAACCCCAAGGAAGGGAGAGAATTGCCTGAAGAAGGGTACAAGAACTAATTGGAAAATCTTGAGGCAGGAGAGAAGAGCCAGCTGACCTTGCTGACTTGTAAAGATTTTTATCACACTTGTTTTGGCTCTATTCATGTCATTTGACTAAAACCTGATACCACTGAGTGTTCTTACTGAGATCTCAGCATTTTTTGTGTAGTTCTGGAGTCATCTAAAAATGAAGCTTTTTTCATAGGTGATCACGGATCTTGCTCTGTGTTGACATCCTCAGTCTTTTCATCCTCAGCTTAGGGCAAAAAGTCCATATTAAATTTTTTCAGTGTGACCAGTTTTTCAATGTGACCTCCCTTCAAAGTAGACTTAGGAGGTGCATGTGGGTTAATGTGATGTAAACCTTCTGTGAAAATATTGACTGCTTTAACAACTCGCTTTTCTTTCCTTCTTTTATTTTCATCTCCTCTGCCTGATCATTAATGACAGGGTTTCAGAGTTGTGGTGTTTCCTCTCTGATGCTAAAAGATTAGTTGGTTTATGGTCTGTGGTCTTATTTCGGTTGTTTTGGGGGGTTTTTGTACATGTATGGGTGGGGGTTGTTTTTGCTGGTGTTTTTATTTAGTTTTTTGGTGAGGGTTTTTTCCTTATTGGTAATTTTTTTGTTGTTGCTGTTTTTGGGGTTTGTTTTTGGTTTTGTACTTAACAAATGTTTCTGTCTTCTGCAAGCATTTGAGACCCAAGGTGCACCAACTGAATCACAGAAGTGCACCCTGTTAACCACAAGAAGGCATTCCTGGAAGTGTGGTGCTCAGTCAGTGGAGAGCAGAGCAATTTCTCTTGTGTGGTTAGTGTCACAGAGGGAAGGTGTGCAGAGACATATATATGTCACAAATGGCACAGAGGGTGTGAAGGCAAGCTCTTGGTGTTGGCCAGCTGGCTTTTTGGTGACTGTGAGACAATTGGCAGGGCAGGGTATTGAGTGATGGAAGATGGGACTCTGACAGCCAGGGAAATGCCGAATGGGGGAAAAGCATTTTGTGCCTTGTGCTACAAGTGATGAAGACTTGGAATTACTCTCAGGCAGGGAGACTGTAGGTCATAACTCTGGAAGCTACAGAGAGCTATAAAATCTTCCTTTGAAAGCTTACTGCATCCTGGCAATGTCTTATGCTTCATCTCTTCCTCCAAGCTTGCAAAGGTCCACTTCAATGGCAGGTGCATTTTGAGAAGAACGGTTTCCTTCCAGACCTTGCTATGTATGTTCCGTTTAAATTCTGTTGTGAATTTTCTTGTGGTAGGGGAAAGTAAAGCTACATCCAGGCTAAAAAGCCAATCACGCAGCTACAAAAAAATCTGTGTTAAGTAGAAAATAACATTATTTGATGAAAAATGGAAAATATCCTGAGATCTACAGGACACTAGGCCTCTTCACCTGCTGCAGCCAACAGCTAGGAACATGTTCTGCATTGAACTGAACTTAGTCTTGTGCTTGCCAAAGAATGTGACTAGGTTAGCAAGCTGCTTTCTTATCAATCAGGAGTCAAATGATCCAGAAGAGGAACACAGAGTTCCTAGTAAAGGATCATTGGAAGCAGGACAGCTTTGCTAATTAGATTCCTTTTACTTTATTTTTACACATCAATAGAATTCTGCATACAAATGTAGTTGCACTGAGTGTGTCAAACAGTACAAATTGTTGTAACCATACATTAATCAAGGACATGGAAGAACAGCTCCGGGAGAGAAGATTCCCCTGTCTTATGTAAGCTTTGATCTGCAGTCTCTCGGTCACCTCGTCTCCTTCCATTAGGACTTCTGATCTCTGAAGGAATAAAATTTGCCATCTTCTGGCCCTGGCGATCTCCTTACAGTGAAATTTGTCAAAAGGCATGAGAGACCAAGGCTAAAGTCCTGGATAAAAGGATAAAACCCCTTTCAGAGGTTTCCTTCCCTCACCCCCCTACCCTCTCTCCCCCTGAAAAAGAGCTTTGGTGCAAATAGGAAAACAGAAACTAGAATCTGCGTGCAACTTAATATCTTCATTCATCCTTAAAAATCTTCTTTGTACATCATGCTCTCATCTCTCAGAAGTGATGGAAGTCTCCACAGCCTTTCATGTTTTGGGAAATAATTGCACTGAAGGGAATTAACATGCACTAATAGGGTGGTGAAACAAAAATAAATGGCATTGAGGTTTGTTTATTTTTTTGTTGTAGCTTAATGCCTTGATGTGTGGATGCTTGTGATTTTTCATACTGCAATCCCTCTTGTGAGTCCAGCTCCCTGTGCCTCTTCTTTGCACCCTGTCCTGTACTGTCCCTTCCCCTCTGCTGCAGTGGGAGGTTGACTTTGCCTGCAGTTCTGATTCCATTTTTTTCCTGGTGGGTTGCACAACAGATCCTCAGTCAAAGCCTGGGGTTACAGAAAGAAAAGAAAGAATAGCCTTGTGGTCATGGTACTAGCCTGAAACTTGGATTTTTATACACTTTGTCAGACTTGTTTTGTTGTAGTACTCAGAAGTCCCTTAGGGGATGGTTGACAAAAAGTATTTTTGTCTCTTAATTACCTTTTGAAATCCAAGGGAGACTGTATATCTAAATATCCACAGGAGTCTTGTTCTGTATCTTGTCCTGTATGTGCTCATTGCTGTCTGCAAAGGTGAGATCTCTATCTCAGATAGAAAAGCTCTGTTTGAACTTTCTTCCCTGATAAAGATCTTGTTTAGTAGATAACCTTCTTTTCCTGATATGCATATATATATGTACATTTTTATACCTATACACACAGACAGGTATATAGGGGAATGTTTATATAATATGTACTAAACATTACTTAGCTTCTTCATGTAATACTTTTAAGATATAAAAATATTTGATTCTTAAGTGAAGTATTTTCTCTGTTTTGCGTAACCCATTGATCTAACATTCAGTCAATTAATTTTTGTTAGGACTGGGCCATAAGCATTTATGTAGTCTGCAGAAAGGTGTTGGTGTTTTGCCCAGAGTTTGTGGTTGCTGTGCTAAGGTCTTTCCTCACTATCTTTGCAGCTTATGTCTGTGATTATGCTATTTATCATATTATTTATGATATTAATAAAATGCTGGTCCCTTGGCTGCTTACATCACAGATGTTAAATCTGGATGGATGGGTGAATCTGAGCCACAGCCATTGCTAGGTAGAAAACAGCTTGCTAGCCCACAGTTTAAGGGAAGAAACAAACAATTTATGTATGGTTGAAAGAGCACCAATAATAGGGTAAATAAGTTCTGGGTGAAATGGTCCCTAAGCATTCTTTGCCTGCCTTATAGACATTATTCACATGCCTTGAGATCATTTATATAGGGATCACAATATCCTTCACAGCTTTTCTCAAATTTCCCTCCAAATGGAGAACTTTAGTGTGAATTGTTTACTGTGTAGGGGGTCATGTTTCTTAAGCTCACAGAATGCTTTGCTCAGTAACAGTCTCCCTGATTTGTCATTAAGGTTAGTGATTTTTTTTTCCCAATTAAGGCATAATGTAAAATTATTGCCCAATTAGAAAGCATTATTCTGTGTTTATAAGCATCCCTGAATGTACTTACCCACTGGAAGCAGGCAGATGTCTGTTGGAATTTAATTTCTCTGCAGTGTGTTGGAAGTGGGGACAGAAGAGAAGTAGCCAGAAAATTATAGTTGCTGCAGTAAATACCAGGCTTCTCCCAGTGACCTGCACTGACTGCAGAGCTTATTACATCTAATGTAAGCATAAAACATCTGTTCAGCAATGCTGTTCTCTGGCTGGTCTGTATTTGTACCAGCAAATCAATCCTTCTTGGCTGATTGCTGCCTTTTGTTGGGAGTCATGGAGAAAAGGAGGTGCCATGTTTTAAATTTCACTGTAAGAAAGGTGTTGTGAAATACATGCAAGGCTTCAATGTACATGAAGCAGTGGCAACCTTGCTTCACCTCTGTGGTGCGTTCCCTCTTGAGCTCCAGAGGCTTAGGTGTGCAGGCCAGCAGGAATCCTGTGGGTGGATGGTATAGCCTGTAGCAAGGAGCATGGGTGATGGACAAGGTGTTCCAGAAAGCTAAATTTAGAGTTCTTTGAGGTTGTTTTTTTTATCTGGGGGTTCCTACAAAGTTAGTTTGTGTTGTCAGGTGGTGACACCCTGTGATAAGGCAGAGGTGTGGTGAACCTTGTGCTCTAAATCGAGCAAATTCCACTTTGGAGCACAGAACTGCTGCTGGTGTGTGGTGTGTGCTGTCCTTGCTCTGGGCTGTCGAGGGTGAATCCAGGGCACTGCCTTCAGCAGCTTGGGATTTTAGTTGGTTTCAGTTGTTAGCAAAGCTGACACTTTACTGGGGTGGCTTTTACCCCCCCAAAGAGGTGTTTTTGTGCTTTGTGCTTGTACCCCATCAGCCCCAGAGCTGCAGTGTGTTGGCCGTGAGTGGCTGCCCTGGGGGCAGCTCCCCAGCCTTGGCCAGTATAACAGAGCAGTCGTGGCCTGGTTTGATTGAGTCCTTCCCAGCCTGGTAGCTGGCTAGTGGGAGCCTGAACGGTGGCCAGAGTAACAGCTACATGTGCAAAGCTGTTTGAGATCACCAGCATTCTTTTATCTGCTTTGCAGGCTCCATACCTGCTGCTATTGGTTGAAGCAAAAAACATGCTTCTTTGTCAGGGGAGGATTTTTACAATCGAAATAACACCTTGTTCATATGGGTCTTTTGGGTTTTTTTTTCCTTTTTTTTTTTTAAATGTAGTGTTTCTGGAGTGGGTCCTGGCAGCGTCAGCCAGCAGCCTGAGCAGTTCTTTAGTGCTGATGCTTTTGAATCTCTGCCTGTGTCAGTGTGTTTCCTAGGGAATTAGCCAAGATTATTCACACCTCACATAAAATTTATTTATTCTATTAGCAGCAACTTCAGCATATCCAATTTTCAGCACTTGGTGAAGACGAGAATTCTGCTTTTTTGCTAGAAAGCCTTTGCATGTGTTTCCTTGTGTGGATCTTGTTGCCATGGCATCAGCTTATAAGCCTGGGAAGCACAGGTGGGAGCATTAGCCAGTGAATAGGCGTTAGGAGCCAGCCCTGCTGCTGTGTAGGGCTCAGTCTTGTGGTGAGGATAGTGATGTGGGATATGGCAGTGATTTATGTATTTTAATGGTCGGGTCTTGGAGCTTTTCCTGTCTGCACTACTGTGGAATAAAAGACTCAATGCAGTCCTGCTAGGTGCTCTTGCAAAGGCATTGCTTTTCCTCCTGTTTTGTCTTGATTTTTCTGAAGATGAGGCCATGCTGAAATATGCAGTGATTTGAATTATTTTTCTTGCCCTGTTTTCCCTAGTGCTTTAATGTGTTGTTGAAGTACCTTTATTCTAAAGAGTCTGTTTCTTCTTCCTTGCTGTTGTTGTACTGGGATAGCTCTGCCCAAATGTTTTCATGTAGCAATTGTGGTAACGGGTAAAAATGTGAATAGTAGCGATTGTGGTGTTCATTTGTAACACGAGAGCTCAAGCTGCTCAGTGCCAATCTTGGGTGTCTCTTCACCAGTAAATATTCAAACACAGTGAGCTGAGCACAAGGCCTGTTTTATTAACTTCTGTGAGTTTATGTTCTGCAGACACAGAAGTGATTATAGTTTTTTCTCTGGCTCTAAAAGCTATAAAGTTATGCATGCATGGAACCATATAAATTTTGATAGTATGGAATTCTATTTTTTAATATAATTGAGCATAAACTCCTGCATTATATTTTGCCACTGCAAATATACTTTAAGAAGAATGTGCTTAATTATTTTCTCCAGCTCAGTAGTAGGTATAATAGGCAAGTAGTTTTAGACAATGAACTGGATGCAGGATTTTGAGGGGGCTGCTTTTATTTAAATTAAAAACTTGAGGACACTCAGCAGAGTAACCTTGTGTGAAGTGAAGTCTGTTACATCAGACAATTACGCTGGTGGTGACCTTGCAGAAGAAATTCTGTGGGAGAGACAAGCCCTTGCAGTAAGGACAGGGGAATGCTCTTGGTGCCCGTGTTACCATCACTGGTGGACAGCTCACCAACACTCAGTACCCTAAAGCAACTTAAACATCTGGCATGTTCACAGCAGCTACAAAGAAGGATGAAAAATATGTGAGCTGTAAGTTTGCTTTGAAAATAAATTCCTAACTGATTTCCATCATTAATGAGCTTATAGAAGGGTTGAATCCTAGGGTAGTTTTTATCCATCCTAGGCAAATTACCACAGGGATCACATCATGTCAGGTTTAGCATGCTGAGCCTCTATACTTTGAGCAGTTCCTCAGGGGTCAGCTGGAAAAACAGTACAGATAAGAGATATGGAGATCTTCATCACCCTCTTGATTCCCAGCTGTCTCTGTATGGCTTAATCTGTATTTGCTCCGTGCCTCTTGTTGGGTCCGGTGGGCGTTGTCAAAGGTGTGATGGTTTTGCAGAATCATGGCCAGTCTGGCTTAAAAGGGTTGAAATGTGTGCATTTTGAAAAGAAAATACCTTTATTAAACAAACAAACAGACAAGCATGCACCCCTGCCACTGAGCCCCTAAGTGGGGCTACAAATGAAATTCCATTTAAGAGTGAGAACACTTCAACCTTGATTTTGCATCCTACAAACTGTAGTTGTTTATTTCAGGTTAATTTTTAATTTCCTTTCATAATTGTCACTGTCTTCCTACTGGCAAGCAGGTTCTGATTTAGTCATTCATATTTCTTTTTCAGATCGCATGTGGCTCAGAGCATAATCTGGCAATAGTTGGTAAGTAGCTTAATTTTATAACAAATCCTCTCACCCTTTTTTCATTTTTAGTAGCACAAGATGAAAGTAAAATGTATATATCAAAGATATTGAATAATTATGGGCATTGTGTGCAGGTGGAAGGAGGAAAGTAACATACAGATGTAGAGGAAAGAAGAAGAGAAACTGACGACAATAAGTGGTGGTGATGAAATTGTGGCCTTGTAGACCACAGCCCCTGTAAGGAGAGAGGGGTTGATGGATGTAACAGGAGAATACATTTGCAAAGTGCTACAGCCTGGTTTAGATTGGAGCCATTGCAACAATCCAGGCTGCAGATCCAGAATAGCATCTAAGCTTGATGCTGGTCAAAAGTGTCTTTGTTTAACAAGATGGAAATTATTAACATGGAAATTATTGCTGAAAAAAAGTCCTGGGTCTTTTGTTGTTCAAAGCTTGGAAAATCTTCAAAATGTCAGTCAGTGGTAGACAGGTTCTTTAGTGTATTTTAGCATAATGCAGCTGTTGTAATAATGATGGAAGTACTAGGAAGCTAATGTCAGTGGAGAAATTGAATTTTGTGTACTAATTCCAGGAACAATCAGATTCTTGCTTTCATGTGATGAGTTGATAACTGAAGTTTGATACATGATTGCTATTATATATAATTACTTGTTTAGGAACATTTTTAACTGTAGATTTTCAAGCACTTTATAAAAGAGGTCAGCATAATTATCCCCATTAACAGTCAGGGCAAGACAGATGAAGAAAGGAATTCTGTGCTAATGAGAGCTGGAAATGAAGCAACACTCCATCCACATAGATGTTTTCGACTGCCATGGCTGATGTGTTGAGGTGTCAAGCAAAGAATTTCCCTAATTTCTAAACTCTGGTTTGACAAAGGTAGAGAAAAGCAGCTATTTGGTATTCAAGCTGCTTTCCATGCTCTAATTTTTTAGGTTTTGTTAAGTGGCCACAAAGGTGGCATTTTCTATATTTCCATAGCTACTGTAGTATATTTTCTAATAATCCTTTTCCAGTTAAACCTTGTAGTGAACTTGTTAAGTTCTATTAAGTTTATGGCTGGATTTAAGAAAAGATTTTTCCTTTTGCCTTCTCCCTACTTGTTCAGTGTCACATGCCTGTATTAATTATCAGGCTGGTGCTTCTGAATGTCGACTGAAGAGCAATCTTGTTTCTTGCTGAATTGATGAAGTAAAAATGTACTGCTGGCAGATTCCTCCAGTGTGCATGAAAGCAAAGCATTGAGTTTGAACAACCTTCTCTCTGCTTATGTCCTTTTAAGCTTTCTGCCTTCTAGGCAGAAATCTCTGGGAAAAAAATGGGTTGGGGAAAGAAATTCTAGAAGAAAGTTACAATAAACGAAGAACTTTGCATATGTAAAGAACACCAAGTGCCTATCTAAGCTGTGTGCTACACTCATTGAATTCAATGGGGAAATTATCAGTGCTGGAAGCCAGTCAGTTTTATTTTAAGGAGAACAGAAATATGATGTTGCAATTTTTTTGAACTAAAGAACTATGATACAATTTTCCCTGAATTGAATTTTACATATACTTTTAAAAGGGTGACTTTTTAGAACATTTTACAGTAGAATTTCTCTGATCACTAGTCACTCTTAGTTCGAAGCTGTTAGCTATTATAGTCCTTAAAAGATTGTATTTCCATGAATGTGTCTACTTGATTGTACAATTTTCCAATAACTTATCATTCAAGCAGAATTAATTTGTAACAACTATATTAGCCATGTCTTTCTTAATTAGTAAATGCTTGAGTGATTGACTTTTAAACTGAAATTATTCAAATTCAGTATGACAGATAAGCTGAAAACCCTTTAACAGTATAATATTCAAATCAGTATTTCTGATTGTATATACAAATGTGCTTGTGCTTTGTTTGTTGCATCATCTTTTAAATGGAAACATTTTTAGGATGGAAAGGCTGGATTTATGATTCATTCCACAAATGCTGAAGCAGTGTTCCAATCATCTTGCTGGTGATACAAGCTGTTTGATTTGTAAGGCTAGCAAGCAGTTAGTTTTTTTTCATGTTACTTTATATAGTCTGCATCCATTTGTACGGTTCAGTTATTTGAATTCTCTTTTCTTGCTTTCTTTGACCGAAGTCAATGGAAAATTTGTCTTTTCTCTTCACTGTGATGGCACTTACTCCTTTTTTGTGGCTATATTAGTAGTATTTTAGTTTACATTTGATCATAAGGTAAATGTTTAATATAAAGGAGAATGAGATGTGGGTTGTCTTGAAATGTACCTGCTTTAATGAGTTAAAAGTTGCTATTAGTACCTGAAGAAGTGTAAGCGTCTTCACTCCTAGCCCTTGGTGAAATCACATTTTTATCTTTGTTTAGGGTCGTACTGTGATACTAATTCCAAAATTTATAAGTGTTGTAATATTTTTTATACTTACATGACTTTTCACTTGAGAACAAAAATCCTTGCCTGGTACGAAAAGACCTTGCACTTCTCACCTCAATCAAGGATTAATCATCTTAGGAGCCAGCCTACTTTTGTACTGAAAGAAATGGGTAGTTATTTAATAAATGTTGTATAACATATCTGAAAAACACTTGCCACACTGAAAACAGAGGTGGCTTTTCTACCTGAATGTGATAGTTGCAATGTTAGTGCTGAACTTCGTGATATTGAGAAAGAGTCTTGAATGACTGAAATACATAATGGAACTAAATCACTGTGACAAAGCTGGGCTTTTTCCAGGCTTGGGAATCTATAGTGTTTCCAATACTGAAAAGGTAAGGAGTTTTGATTCTTAGCTTAAAAAGCCTGTGTTTAAAAACATTATTTATGGAGAAGGCTCTTACCAGTTTCCTACTCACTCCCCAGTAAGAATTGATGCTCCTTTTTTGAAAAAGAGAATGGTTATCTTTTAAGAGAACTCATAGCTCATGCAATGCTGCAACTTAAATAATCAAGCAATATTAACTGTGCAGAAGTAGATTTACTGTTAAGTGCAGCAATGCCTTAACTGTCCTGCAACCACAGGGCACAGGACAGAATGCCGTGAAGAACCTCCAAGTGCAAATGTCTTATTTTAGTAAAAATCAAACCATGGAATTTTCAAGCCTTCAGGAGGTAGTTAAAAAAAACCCACAGAAATCATTACAAGGATGGCAGTTCTACAGTCTGTCTTCCCCAAACCTTGGGAATGCATTATATCCCTTTTTGGTCTTGCTTTTAATAATTTTCTCAACCTGCATAAACTAATGAAAATCTTTTCAACAAAAGATACTGGAGGATATGTAGGGAGAAGCGCCTGTTTTAAAAGCTAATTAGTTTCTGTTGAAGTCCAGCTTTAAAGGAGCCTTCAAAGGGGAATTTTTTTTGTTTGGAAGAGAAAGATGTGGATCTTTCAAGTTAGCATTTTCTGGTGTGGTGTTTTGAAGGGGATAAGTGTTGGGACATGTAGCTACTTCAGATAGTGCAGAAAGCTTTTTCTTCCACTTTCACAGTCAGCACATTGAATTCTGACTTCTGCTCAATTTCTTGCATGGAGGATTTAAAACATCCTTCAGTGAGATATCTCCCAAATCCTGACTTGGGCACGGCTGTGTAGGGACCCACACCACAGAGGCACTGTCAGTGCAGGTGGTGGAGCATCAGTGTTCACAAGGAGAAATTGGGCTCTGTGATTAATGTCATTATTACTCATTTGATACTTGTCTCCGTCTCCTTTGGCTTTTTTCCCTATTCAAGTTACTTACTCAGCACTGCTTCCCCCTCGTGATTAATGGTAGTGGAGAGGGCACCATGTAATTAATGTTAAAATAATAAAAATGAACCCCAAAGGCCCAAGCTGGCCACCCAACCATAAGTGTGTTTTGCACATGAAAGTACAAATGACATATGAGGAGACAAGGCCCTGGCTGGTCACACTGAATTTCAGCATGTTCAATGCAATTATCATTAAACATTTTAAAAATCACTTCTCAACTTTCTGCTGAATCACAGACCCTTCCAGAAGAGGGTTAATTTTGTCTCCCATAGCCTGTTTTGTGTGAATTAGAACAAGCTTCAGGATTTTGTCTTCTGTGGTTCATGTGCAATCACAGCTGTAAATATCACAACATAGGCCTTTACATCCTTCTGAAGCTGCAGTTGGAGACTAAAACCAAGACAAAATTTAATGGAAAAAATAGTTTTTGAAGAAGAAATTAGGATAAAACATCCTTCTACTCAAATGGTAGCTCATGCCTCAAATGGTCTGAATTGAAGTATGCAATAGTGTTAGAGGGGCAGTAAAAGAGATGTTGTTCCATGCTCTGTTGAGATTTTCTTTTTATATTCCTATCCTGGAAGAACATAGCAGTTATGAGCTGGAAAACAAATGTGATCAAAGCCATCAAAGCTTAGGGAGGTGGTGATACACATCCTAAAATGGTGATGGTGTTAATGCCATCTCAAACACTTTGGTTCCACATTTTTTAATGAGGAAGCCAAAGCATTTCCATGTGCGAGCCACTACCTCTTAATTAGCAGAGTTTTGTACTTTTGGTGAGGTTCCACGGTTCCAACTGCATTATTGTATAAAGCATCAGTCGAGGAAGGGCTGTAAGAGATTATGAAAGGTCTGTCTCTGTGGCAGGGTGAGCACCAATGGGGAGAGGAGGCTGTGCAGGCTGATGGACGGATCCCTGCGTTATGCTGACAGCATTATTTAGGTGTTCACAGCTGCCCTGTGAAGCAGCAGAGAGAGTCATGTGTCTGACATTCAGTCCCAGGGGACTCAGCAGTCTGTCATGAGAGGAAAAATCATAAATTCTCTCTGTTGCTCTAGTGTTTGGAGGAATCTTCAGCATACACAGTGGAGGGCACTGGTGTTCAGCAAGGAGCCTGAGTCTGCTAGTCTGTTGCTTTATTTATTATGCATGAAAAATCCCAGTGCAGCCAGGGACTGTATTGTAAAGGTTTCCTGGCAGACCAGCATGGAGTCATGTTGCAGCACGCTGTCTCTTTGCATTGCAGCACTAATCACATTCTCTGCTTATTAAAGGGCACCTGGCAGGACTTCGAGTAACCATCACTGTTGTCATTTTCATGTGGGTTATATGTCGACCTTCTAAATTTATACCCTGGCAGAGCCATTCCGTATGTCATTTAGCTCTTGATGCGGCTTTGACTGTTAAAATAGCTCTTCAGAATATAAGTTTCTTTTGTTATATTTGTTGAGAAAAAACAGCCCCATGCCTATCATTACCTGATCACCTGTCTGAGTGCTTTGGACATAGCTGGATACAGATTTGATATCACAGTTTTCCTGTCATAGTTAGATACAGTGAGTTGTTCAAATATCTTTTCACTTTGTGTTTCTTTTCCGTATACTGTTGGTGCTCCAGGCAAACTAATTGTTCCTCTGTTAAGATGGAAGCTGAAATTAAATTTCAGATTTCAGAAGTCTGATTATTTTGCTATTTTCAGCAGGTTATATTCACAAAATCTGATTCTCTGATCTCTTGGTGTTTCTTTTCCAAAGGCTAATGGAAAGTCAAGTTGCCAACTATCTCATGAATTTGTGGGTGTAAGGTGATGAGGAGAGAAATGAGGAAATGCTAATCTGAGCATTTGGAAAAGCCTTCTGCTGGGGCTAAAAATGGCTTTGTATCAACTGAATTGTCTGAAGTCAGTGGCTGCTGGCTACAGGAAAGGGTGGATTTTTGCTGTGGAAAGCAAATGGAGTCACAAGAGAAAATGGGATTACACTGACTCCCTAAAAAGAAACTCCAGAGTTAGGATAAGATCTGATGGAACTGCATCTTCTGTTACTGAAATGAAGTCCAGATTTTACAGCTACCTCCTCTTGCAGGCTTTGTCACTGCATTGATGCATATTTTGGGTGACTTAACTCTCTGGAATGCTGTGTTCAGCTTCTTTTCTCTGTGCAGCTTGTCAATTTAGGTTGTGAAAGCTTTGGAATAAAAACTGCCACTTAATGTATTTTAGAACAGCCTAGAGTGTAGTAAAGGGACCTGATTTTAATTTTTTTTTTTTAGTATTGCATTGCAACTAATAATAGTTGCAATCACTTCCCTTCCCCTCAGAGAGGCAATTTTAAAATATAATTAATTTTGGTGTACGTGTCTCTATCTTAATTTATATCCTTTGGCATATGAACAGGTAATAATGCAGCGCTTGTCACATTGTTTACAGTGGGGTTTCCTGCTGTTACCAGATGCAGAGCCGCTTAGGCAGGCCCTGAAGATGAAAGCTGTTGTTTTTTCCTGTACAAAAGCTCACGGTTCTTGTAAAATTTTCCCCCTGAACTTTACATATCCCCGTGGTGTCAGCTTAGAGTTTGGAGCTGAGCTCCTGTGCGCTGTCAGTCTGTTTCCTGCGAGACACCGCGTCACATCCACAGGGATAAATCCGCTGCGTCAGGAGCCCTCCCGACACTGGGGGAGAGACAAGCCAGCAATATTAACCTCTGGTGACAGCTAAAGCCACCCAGCTGGAACTGTGAGCGGCAGCCAGAGGAGATAATTGTCATGGAAAGACCCCAAACAACCAGCAAACGCTACCAAGCAAGAATTTTTGCGTGAAGCTGAAGGGGTAGGGAGCCCTGCCTTGTGGTATTTGTGGAAAGGAAAAGTCCTTTCACCTGGTTTTAGAAAATCACAGAGGATGAGATGAGAACACTCTTAGGAGTGGGAGCTGCAGTACAGGTGCATGCAGTCCTTTGTCAGTGGGCTTACTGGATGGATACTGAGTGTTTGGAAAACAAAACAGATTTTATCATATTTGTTTACTTGCAGGCTCTAAGGGGAACAATTACTTTGAAGTAGAAGAAAAATACATCCAATATATCTATCTGAATTATCTGTATTTATCTGAATTTTCAAGGAAGCAAACAAGAGTCACAAAAATAGGCACCCTTGGTCACCAAAGACAGATTAAGCATTTGGTGGCTATGAAATGAAATAAAGGGAAGGACAAATGTCTGGCTTCAGGGAGCCACTGAGAGCATGTGGGAGAGATGTAAAAGTAAAAGCATGAGGCCAAGTAAAGCAGCTCAAAGCACTTGGAAGGGCAACAAATTAAGGCTTCAGTGCCCTTCTGCTGAGCAGCTCTGCAGTGAGCCATGCTGGTAATTCTGGGTTCTGTACATGCAGCAGTCTCAATGCTTTGCCTTCTAAGTGTATCGCTGAGTAGAAATTTTGCAGCTAAATGGCTGGCTGGCAGGAGGGCAAGGTGGTTTATATTTAGAAAGCTGGTGTGAGGACTGCCCTGACCGTGCTGTGAGATTTGTGGCTCTCCAGGAGGGAATATCTTGCTACAGAACCTTGGGTTGACACCCCCATGTCTGTGTGTAGTCACTATCCAGATCCCTCGTGGAGCTCTAAGAAATTTTTCTCTCAGCATACGGGTAGATATTTGTCACCATCTTAGTCTGTTACATGCCCTGAGTGAATAATTTCATTGTTAACATCCTTCTGATATTTTTATGTGTGTGTATTTTACCAACACCATCTTTAATATTCTCAGTAGCTTTCTGCATACTAAAAAGATTGAAGTAGGGATTTTCAGAGATTGGCCTGACTGTCAATTGAGTTTTTTCACATTTAAAAGTCATCTTTGCTGCCCAGTTTTTGGATTTTACAGTATGTTTTGGTCATATGGTTCTAGCCTTCCCTTTCAGTTATGATGGTCAGAAAAATCTTTCAAGAACCAAAGCTGAAGGCAGGGATGCTGACAGTGGCATGAGTCTGAGAGATGATGTTGTAAGGATATATGGGAAATATTGCCAGGCTGGTGGGGAAACAGGGACACTTCTGGGCCAGCACTGCTCTGTTTGGCTGTAACTGCACAGGACAAAATGCACGCATCAAAGCAGGCTTCCTGAAGCTTCTGTGAACCAAGGTGGGGTGGGGAATTGTTTCTACACCTTTCCATAACAGCAGATCCTCTTTTCCCGCTTTAGGATTTAGGACTTGGAATTTGAAGGTAGTTGAAATTGCAGCAGAGAAAATCTTGAGGTATTAGCTGGCAGGCAAGATTATTTTATTACTAATAACAAAGAAGAAGCTGTTCAAGCTTGCATGCCTAGAGCAAGCTTTCAGGGTAAAAATAAAGAATTTTACTAAAAATCATTGGCTTTGGAGAGATAAGTATTTAAGAAAAATATTAGGGGAAGAAAGTCAAATGAAAATAGATTAAAAGAGATTAAAAGTTGGCGTATTTATAAAAATTGCCCTTTATTTGTCCTTGCTTTTTGAACTCGTTTCACTCAAGTGCCTCTTTATAGAAGGTAGGTAACAAAGTAATTAAAATTAAAAATGCTTTTGAGACTCATTTCACTATTGTACTTTTTCCTGTGCTTTTTTTTCGGAGTCTCTGAGGAGCAACCAGGCTAAACTGGGGCTTTTATTATTTCTGAGAAATGTCTTCACATAATTTTATTTTTAGGTTGTTGGGCTTATTTGATCTGTGAGAAAGTGCAAAGGACTGAAAGCTATATGAACAGGCTTTTAAGAGGTATTAGCATAGAACACTTAACATTTCTTGTGGAGCACTGAGAAGAGTTTATATATTCCTGGTGAACAAGTAAATCACAAAGGACTCATGTCAAGCATATTTTATATTTGTTTGTGGTGAGGCTTCAAACATATCTGTTATTAGCAGAAAACTGGATGAAATGAGAGACTACTGCCATGTATACAGGTCTTGGTGGCCATCAGTCTTTAAAGAGCAAAATGTCTTTATTACCTGAGTATTTGATAGCTCTGAAATTGCTAGGGTGGCAGCACATCTGTCAGTGTCCTCAAAACCAAAGAAACTCAACTTCCACCACCAGCAATAACACACACCAACTGTAATGATTTTAAAAACCAGTATGCTGAGGCCTTCCTGGCAGATTTTTCAGATGAGATAGTGATATCTTTGCTAGCTTAGTTCTGGCCTACATACTCCACCCCTCTAGAAATCTAATGGAGTAATTCATTTGAGAAGATAATATAGGGTGTATTGATCCCAGTATAAACTTTGTTTGTATTTATTCTAGCCCTGATTTGCTAAATTAAATGTTGTCTAGGAGTACCTTCACGAGATGCCAGGAATTCATGTTATAGGCTCTATCTTCCTTTAGCATCCTATTCAGATTTAGCATCCTATCTTTTCCCTGCTCTGTAGCCTGGTATTGGAACAAATGACTGGATTACTGGGAAGTGATTATGGTGGGGAGCACCAGCCCAAGGCAGTAGGTGGAAGAGGTGAAGCTTCCAAAGGTGCCCATAACGAAGATGAAATCCAGTTTTAACTCTGCTCTTATTCATGGGTCATATTCACTTTTATTTGTTTTTTATGTGAGTTGTTCAGTGTGTGTGAGGTTATACCCTTGCCCCCATGTTTGCTCTTTTGTACACCTTTTTTTGAAATACCTTCAGGCAGCCCAGGGGATGCTGTGCCACAGTGGAATTTCCAGTGCTTATCCCAGCTGTGAGAATGATCTCCAGTGTCCTTTATGGCCCCACTTTGGCCTTTCCAGGCCTCTGTTCCTCTGGGGAATTTAGCAAAGATGCAGCACATTCTCAGTTTGGATGTTATGTGACCTGCAGTGTTGGTGACTAAAACCCTGTAAGCTGTTCACAGATCTCCTGTTACTCACCTTGTAAAAGAGAATCAGGCTGTTCTGAATCCCCCAGAGTGCCACTGCCCATGACACATTCTGTAATGCTGGACACAGTGCTGTTCTGATGAGTGGAGGATCTACATTGCTAGAAAATTTCACTTTCCATTTTTCTCAGTAGGAAAGAATTTCTCTAAGTTGAGGCTTTTGAATAGAAAGGATTCTGAACGTAATGAGCTTTCTTTTTTTTTCTTTTTCTTATGGATGATGCTCAGAACAACAATTCAGTCATATGTGGGAAATTATTTTATCAGGATACATCATTAATCATCTCCCCTTCCTCTCCTTTAGGCATTTTAATATCAATTTAAAAAAATAATCTGCCATGACCTTGGTGACAAATCTGAGTTGCTAAGAGATTGAACAAGTAAGCAGCTGCTTTTCTGTGAATGTCTGATATTAAACTGGAGGTTGGCTTCCCTGTGCCTTTGGTTTTCAGTGACACCAGCTGCTATCTTGCTGAGTTGAGACATCTCAGAAATTGGGCAGGATGACAAGCAACACAAATCATATAATTCTGAGTAGGAAGCTCACTTGCCTTGAAAGATAGTTTGCTTTGGCTTTCAAACTTCCTATTTTTTCCTCCTGAACTGTTTCCTCCCATGCACTTTTTCTTGTACTTTTTTGAGTTATGAACATTTCACGGTCTTTTAAAATTGAATGAGATGAAAGACGTATCTCTTAAAGGCCTGCAACATGTTGTACTTCTAAATGAGCACATGGGACACTTGGTGTGTGATGTGAAAGGTCTATGTATGCTCAAGGGGTGAGAACTTTTTCCAATGTAGCCTGCTGAATTTTGTTGTATTAACAGAATCTTGGTAGCTGTTACATTTTTCAAGATGTGTATTTTTTTGTGATATTGATTTAATAAATGCTTGCTTGCATATCCTGTAACATAAATTGTTCCCTAGTTTTGATAGGAATAATTCATAATTTGTTACTGTTCCCTGCTGATAGTAGATCAAATCTGTGACCTTTACTTCAAGAGAAGCTCTGTTACTGAGGCCTTCAGAGGGGATTATTTCAGAAATACCAATTGCATATGAGTTCATCGTGTTAGTGTGTGCTTCACATTGAGCATGCAGGATGATGTGTGATGTATGACAAATCTGTGGCACTCACTGGTTCTCTATGATGCAGACCCAGTGCATGGATGATTCTGGCCCTTTCTGAGAAGCAGATCTTTGCTTAGGCAAGAAAAATATTTACTTTATTTGTGTTGCTTCTGTACAGAGGAGGGGAAAATTGTCACCAGTGTCTGTGCTCTACCGTTGTTGGACTCACCATCTGATTTGTGGCCACTGAACATGACTCTTTAATTGCGGGACTTTTTGGTGAATATTGAAAGGTTTCATACTGGAGGCAGCTTTTAGGTATGTTTATTTAAGCTGGAGTCTTCCTTTACTGCCAGTAGTGCAGTTCTGCTCTTCTCCCATAGAGAAATGCCAGGCAGGAAGCAGCCAGCTGTGACTCTCCCTGTGCCAGATTGGAGACTGGAGACAGGATCAGGTTAGTCTGTGCTGCTTTTTTCAGTGCATCTGGCTGGCCATAACCTTAAAGCTCACATTAATTTATTTCTGTATGCCCAAAAGAGAAAAAATGTTAAAGGTATCAGAATTTGATATCCTTGCTGTTCTGAGACCACGCATCCTATTTTTAAGGTTTTTTTTTCTGGCCCCAGAACTCATCTTGCCACCTACCAATGAAAGGAGGCAGGAATCCAAATGTATTCTGCTTACATCCAAACCTTGTGTTGCCTGCCATTTATAGCAGGAGTAGTGTGATGGTTTTGACATTCAGATGTCACTCAGATTCCTTCAGTCTCGCTACTACACTGTTGATCAAGTTAGATGCGAGGCAAGATTCAGCCTAGGTAAAATCTGGGTACCCTAAAATAAAAAAGCCTGAATGCTATTGTATAGCTCTGTAGATTTGTTGAGTAAAGAAGCAGGCACTTTAATTTTTTTAAGCACTGTAGTAAAGAAATCTTGTTCTGTTGACAGGTTCAGCATGTGTCTTGTGCAATAATTCTCTGTCTGCTTGGATCCTCCTCCTTCTCCCATCTGCCACCTTCTCACTCTGAGGAAAGGAAACTCCATTCTGTCAAAGCAAAGTGCCAGTGAAAAATGGGGAAGACTTTTAAGAGTAGCTTTTGGATGAGACCATTCACTACAATCAAAACAAATATAACCACAGCTCACTCTAATTTTGCCCTGTGTACTTAGCAAAAGGTTAAGGCTGACAGGTAGCAAGATAGAGCCCCTCAAGTGAAGGCTGTGCAGTTCAAAAAGGCAGAATTACTTACTTCTGCCTGTGATCAGTGCTCCATGGCAACATGTGCTTTGCAAGGAAAATAGCATAAATACCTATTAAGCAAAGAGATTCCCCAGCAAGTGAATTAAATGCCAGAAATCGAACGAGAGTGGAGTTGGTGGTTTTTTTCCTCGCAGGGTAATTAGGGTAGCTACCAGTGAAGTATCATAATTGTAATGGATGCTGAGTCTTCTGAAGAACAGAATGTACCTCATTTTGAAATATCCTGCTTCAGAGACTGTGCATTTCTGTATTTCTCAGTTATTAGCCTTCTTAAGCTTTGTGAACCTAATGCTTACTAACTTGGAGGATTGTTTCCCTCTGCATAGGTTTTGTGGTTGCTTCTGCCTGATGCTGACTTGCAAATTCAGTGTGAGCATTTAAAGCCTTAAGAACGATAAACTTATATTATTACAGGGACTTTGTGCATTCATTTAAGTCCCCAGGGCTGGATCTCAAACTCAGTAATTGTCTTGGCTGGAAATGAATGTGTCGAGTTTCACCCTTATGTCTGCAGCTGGTGATCTCTGCCTGGGAGAGTTAAGGATTAGAGAGCTCCAGGACTGTTTTTGATAGTTTGGCTTGATGTGCAGTCACCTACAAAATAATGATAGTAAATGTGCTTGTGCTTTCTTTATAGCTGGAATTTGGTTGGCTATTTGAGGCAAGGGCAGCAGAAATCAACAGGACTTTGTCTGCTGGAGGTGCTGAACCTTCAGGCTCCACAGCTCAGAGTGCTGAATACCCAGGGGAACTGAAACCATGAGGTTCTGCTTGAGTCACCATGCCTTACTCTGCTGCTTTGGGCACTCCAGATTACCCTCATCATACATTTGATGGGGTTCATGTGGCCTTGAGTTAGATGATTTTCATTTCCTCTGTTAACAGGGTTTTCTAAATCCTCATTCCTTGGCTTGTCTGCAAGGAATTTACTGTTCAGTGTAAAATCTTACGATATGTGCTTCTCTCCTCAACCCTAAAACCTAAGCAAAAAGTGTAAGCCAGAATTTTGTGATCTCCTTTCAGAAGTGTAGGTCAGGTAAGAAAGAGATTATATAGGTGAGAACTGTGTAGATAAAACTTGTCTGAAGTCCAGCTCCTCTGCTTTGTCCAGGGGAATGACTGTACTGGCTCCACAAAGGCACAAAGCAAGTATTTTGTCCTGTGAAGAGCTGATTTTCAGTCGGTTATACAACACTGTAAAATAGTCTACTAAGCTGCATTAGTGTTGGCTAGAAGAATTAAACTTGAAGTCGGGCTTGAATCATGTTTTGAGTTGTTAAACCCCTGGCCAAGACAGTAAAATGCAGATGATGCTGCAGTACTGCAAAGCTGTAATTTGGTGAATAAATGCCCTCTATAGTATAACACACCTCTGTTTGGTATTCTGTACATGACAATGAAAGGCATTTTGAGACACAAAAGTTAAAAAAATTAGTTTTATTCCCTTGATTTAAGCAAACAAATGTTAAGCAGAAGTTGCTTCCATCTAATTACATTTTTCCTGCTCCAATCTAAGAGGTACAGTCTTTATCCTTAAGTTAAGAGAAACTATGCTGGAGGAAATGGAAAACCATGTGATACTTTAGTATACAATGGGAAAGTTAAGTTTGTATTGCATGGTGCAATGATCCATCTGTCTTGGCATTAAAAAAATTATTTATGTTTTTTTAAAAGCTGTTCCATGGCTTGGAAGAGCTGGAGTTCAGCTGTTAGGCTGTCCCTAGCAAGCATAATATCCAAAAAGACCCCATGGAACTGTGATGAGAAAGTTTCCCTGGAAATGAACTTCACTCACTTCTAGTCTAGTTAGCTGCCATCAATTTATAGATGTATCTATTAATTTAATACTGATCTCTTTCAGAGCTAGTGAACCTGTGTCATCTTACTGCTCTGGAATGTTTCTGGTGCACATTTCTCTGGTAAATGAGATGCGTGACGCTTGTACGGAATTTGGGCGATTTCAGCCAAGATTTTTAGAATTATTTTAGGATAGTCGTTTTTTGTACACACATGTCTTTTGGGTGCCCAACTTCCTGAGTTCTTAAGGCAGGCTGAATTTCATCACAGCAGGTGATAATCAGGGTCACTGTGGTGTATCAGATTGATCACTGTCTTTGAGTATTCCCTTTCAAAGTTTTACTGTTTTCATACTCTGGTGGTTCAGGATGATTATATGGCAGTACTCTTCAGTTGCTTCCTACTTTCCATCCAAATTGCAGCCCCTTCATTCTAAAGTTGTAAATTCTCATGTCAAAACCAGGCAGACACAGGCATTTGATATTTCAACCCTTGTATATACATAGGGTGTATTCACCTGGGTTTGTGGACCATTTACATACAGATTGATACGTCTTAAAGATGTGAAAACACATGTACAGGAATAACATCTAAAAGTTATTTCTCTCTTTTTCATTCATGGTCCAGGGCTACAGTGCAATAAGTTAGATTTTTATTCTCTCCATAGTACAATAATTTTAAATATTAATAGTTAAATTAAAATAATGTTAATTCTCCTTTCCCTAGAAGGCTAGGCTGCTAGTCTAGAATATAATAGAAAGTATTTTTAAGTATTTCTGGGTCTGGTTCTGAGATTCCACCAATTTGTAGCCATTTTAAAAAGGGAATAAAATGGTTTTTTAGTTGTCTCAATCCCATTTACTTTTTTCTGAGGAATCTGAGGGATGCTCAAAGAGAGACTCTCAAGGCCATTTTTAATGTGGGGTTCCAAGGGAACTGCTGAGTAACTTCAGCTTTCCTGTTCTCTAATATCTGCACTACTTACCCTTTGTGCTCACTGAAAAGTGTTGAGTGTAGCTGAATTCGATGATCTTCCAAGTTTTGTCAGTGTGATTCCCTGTTAAAAAGTTCAGGTGCATTATTCTGTGTATTTTGGACAGGCAGAGTGGCAGAGAAGTGACAGGGAAGTTGATACAGCTGTTCACACGAAACCATTCGCTGACAGATGAGTTGCAGTAAGATGGATCACTCCTGAATAGAGGGGGAACAGATTTCTCTGCAGGGCACGAGGAACAATCTGAGATTCTGATTAATGCCTTTTCAGAGGGTATAAGATGGCCCAATTAATAATTTCAGCAAACATACAGCTGAGCCTTTGGTCTGAATGTTAAGCAGTTAGAATCTCTAATATTTTTGTGAGGGTCGTAGTTACCAAGCATTCCTTTATAACTCGTCTAGTCTGACCCTTGTGAATTTGCTGTCTTCTTCTCACTATCCTTACTTGTGTTCTCCCAAACCTCCTTTAGTTTTATATTAATATTGACTGGCTGCCTTCTTAAAGCTCAGCATCTCTTGCTCTTCAGGATTTATGCTTTCTCTTCCATCTTAGACTGGCACTTTGCCATGTTGGGTCAAACAAAGTCATCTTAAGGATACTCTCAGCTTTCCTGTCATGCATTGGTGCTGCTATTTTTCATGGTAATCAGACTGGAACAACTCTGCCTTGTGCAAGTCAGTGCTCAACAGAAAGGGGCTGGAGTCTGTAATAATTCAGAGCGGTGAATGCTCCCTCAGAGCACTGCAAGCTGCATTGCACAAAAGGAGCAGTGGTCTGTAAATAAGTGAAAGGCTCCAGCATGTGCAGAGACTCTGCCTTCTTCAGTGGGTTGATGCACAACAGCTGCAACAAAGAAGGGGAAAAAGGTTTGTAAAAAGCACAAGAAGTGCTTCAGCTTCCTCATAAACAAGCAACACATTTCTCCTCTGAGAATGCTCCTGCCAGATTTGCTGTGCCTTCTATCTTTATCACAGCAAGTTGAAACAGTCATCATAAAGAATGACCAAGAAGAGGGAAATGTACTGGCTTTGTATCTAAGCACGTAAAAACTTTGTGTAAATGTGATAGTTGAAAACACTTTATTCTGGGTAGAGAAGTGGGATATGTAATTTCCAAGAGTCAGGTAATTGGTGTACAAATAGCCAGGTTGCCAGTGTGCATTTTTTAATCCCAAGAACAAGGAACATTCATGTGAGGACTTAGGTAGGCAGTGTATGCAAATCTTGGTTATTCTCCATAAAGCTCTCAGAATTCATTCTTGCATAACTTCTTGCTTCTGGGGCAATTGTACCCAAATATAATTAACAAAGGAGTGACAGAGACTAGACCAAAGGTCTAGTATCTTAAAGGACTTGTCTTAAACCAAGACTCTCTTTGAGCTCTGAATACAGAGTAAGCTTGTCTCCATGATGATCTCACTTATTTCTGACCTGGTTTAGAAATATATCTTCTCTTCCAATGCAGTTTGTGTGATGATGCAACCAAAAGGAACATCCTCTCAGAAGTGATGGAAAAAAGGATTCAGTGGCAAGTTTTTATTTAATCATATATGGTATGCTGTAGTCCAAGTGCCAGTTTTGGGTTTATCCTGGGTTGTAGCAATGTCCAGAAAAAGAAGGCAGTTTCATATTTTGGGTTTGTATTTAGGGTTTAGAGTGGAGACCTTGCACTGGGTTTGCTCTGCACACTGAGGGCACAGCCCTGAAGCTGCCATCACTAGGGGGAGAATTTCCCCTCCACAATCCACAGCTGTGTCTGTTTGGGCTCTCCGCAGAGCAGACAGGGATCCCATTTGAAAGGGCACATTGTCAATGGCCACTGCCATGGTGCAATGCCTCATTACATCATTAAATATACCTGTGAGTGTGTAGATCAACTCAAACTGGGTCTCATGCTTTTCTGCATAGCTTTTCTGTCTGATTTTTGCTATTTTAGATGTTTATCCAAAGGCCTCCAGAGATGCCTTTCATGGTTGGATGCAGATAATTGAAAGCTGGCAGTTTTCCTGCTCCTGGATGTCAGGTAGCCTTTCAGTGAACCTGGCCCTTTCAGAGGTAGCTGTTCCCTGTGGCACAGTGGTGGAAGTTGTAGCTCAGAAATGATTTGGAGATTTCAGTGGTGCTGATGGCTCTTTACCACGCTGAGTTTTAAAGGAACCTGACTTGCAGCCCCAAGAGGCAGGACTGACCTTGGGTTACCCAAGGTTTGACTACATGGCTAATTAGTGATAGAGGAAATCTGACAAATAAGTGACTAATGCACAGGGATTCACCTAATGAAAATAACACCTTCTCTTTTCCAAATAGCTCCCTTGCAACATTTAGTTGTGTAGCAACTACTGCTGTTTTTGTGAATGAAGCAAATAGATTCCACAGCAGTCTTTGTGCACACTGCCCACCCCTCATTTGGCTCCCAAATTTAGGATTACATTTTAGTGGTTTTGTAGACAATATAAGCAAAAGTACACATGGTATAGGTAATATACACACACAGGTAATACTGCTGCTGCATTAGATGAAATGTAATTTCTCATTCTTGCAGAAGACTCCTTTTCTGTGAACTTAAAGTATCCTGTAAATGTTGGGGTTTAATGGGAAGTGGCCAAAAGCTGGAGAGTAAATTCTGCAAGAATAAGGTTCCATTCCTTATTGACCATGTTTTTCTCAAGTCGTGAGGAGGCAATGATGGCATATATAATTTTGATACCTGGTAAAATTGTCTCGTTTGGTCAGGGTGAGAATCAATTTTAAGAGCTGAGAATGCTGCTTTAAATGATTGCTCTGCTTGTAGTTAGCAAGAAATTCATCCTAAAGAGCCAAATAAGCATATAATTTTATCGTGGCTAGTCAAATTTTCCATGTAAATTTAAAAGGAGGGTAATTTTCCCATTTCTATTTTAGAATGTTCCTTATTCTGCCTTTATAATTTTGTCCATTTCCTTATTAATGCTCCTTTCAGAGCCCAAACATGTCAACAGTGACACCATTATCAAAGGAACAAACGTTCTCATCTTCAGTCGTGGTTTGCCTGTGGCAGCTATTTTTAATTTTGCAGCTGCTGGAGACTGAGGCAGATGAAGCACATTTGCAGCTGAAGACTTGGCCCCTGTATCACACGTCCACTTTCCAAATGCTCTCAGAGGTATCAGGAAATGTGGGGGTTTCCAAGGGGTCTCTTCACTGAAGTAGCACTTCTGGAGGAAGAGACAGAGAGAGCACGAGGCAGAGCACTGGCAGCAGAAGGGAGGTGTCCTGCTGATTTAGCATTTGTTTGCAGATGTTCAGAATGGAATGTGGGGTGGCAGCTGATCATTTTTTCCCTGAGTGTGAATATGAGCTGACAGCCTCACGCACTCTCCCGTATATTCCGAGCAGTGCGAGTTCTGGCAGGTCCTCAGCCTCCAGATTTTTCTTTCCTGGAAGAGGAGGTAGTGTGACTTTTTGGCCACGAAGAGCAACTTGTGCTCTTCCCAGCCTTGACCTCTGTCTCCAAATTGGCATCACAACTCTGAGGTGAAGATCAAACAGCAGAACACACAAGAGCTGCAGTGCCCTGTGCCTGGCTTGATGTGCGTGTTCAGGCAGGTGAACTTCAGTGCCCACCACCTGCAAAAGTGGCCAGGCACGGAAAGCACAGTTGTGTGAGTGTAAATATAATTTATTGACATGTCACTGTTCAGGCCTCAAAGTGCCTCCTTTGTCTTTGTGCCAATATTTCTGTCATTTTTTGTTTACCATGATAGAAGTTAAGATATGGCAGTGCATTTAGTTAGTACCTCTGAGTGCTGTGGGCTAAATAGATGGTTGGTACCAGTTCTCAATTTTCTTAGATACTGAAACACAAAATACTATTTTATAGCTCCCCACTGTCAGAAGATAGTGATGTGAAGAACTGAGCCTAAATGATGAACTGATGGAAGTTTTAAATGGTAAATTCTATGTTTTGGGACTGAAATATATTTTGAAACTGTTTGTTTAGTTTCATTTTGTCTTTGGCATTTGGCCCAAAATGCATTACATGTTACCCACTCTTTTGCCAAAAATTCAGTAGCAGTGGTGCACGTGTGTTTTCACTGAACTTTTAAATCCATATTAGTGGATCCAGGCACTTTGAAAGCTGCATAGATTTTCTTAATGATCCGTAAAGAACAATTTATCTAGGTCTTAGACAACTTTAGAACTTCATAAATATAATTCTGTTTTTTTCTTTTGTTGACTTGCAAACTTAGACTAAATTTTGACTTGTAAAATGTGATATTAACTGTAAAAAAATAGTCAAGAGGGTTCAGATATTCCACTTTTGACTATAGTGTTAATTAGGTATTTAAATACTTATGATCTTTTGGTTTCATGTGTGAGATCATGGAAAAGTGGTGCAAGTAATTGATTTTCACTTTTGTTGAGCATCTTTGCTTGAATATTGTTGTAATTGTCTTGCTGATCCTAACTTAGCTGATATTCCTGTTAGTTACCTGACCTTTGAATAGTCTGTCATATGAATTTGGACTTTTTTCATCATATCTCTCTGAGAACCGATATAGACATGCACATATAAATAGAGTTTCTAATAGAAGGAGGTTTTATTAAGCAGAAGCATTGCTGGGAGAGTTAAAAAAGAGACTGAAGTAATGTGTCTTTGAAGTGCAGTCGCTGCATTAACGTATTCCAACATAACCCTGTTTCCATCTCCTAAGAAATAAAAAGGCAGTTAATGCTATAACATCTTGGAGGAACTAAGGTCTAAAAGGATATCCTCTGAGAGGACTCATTAGTTATGCAGTCTAAAACTGTGGAACATGCTTAATCTTGTAAAAAGCAAAGAGGGCTCCATGTCTTTGTTCTGTAAGGAACTTAATACCCAACTCTCTTGCATTCAGGTGACTAACAGGCCTTCCAGAAAATAACATGTTAATTTAAAAACAACTGTCCACATATGCCAGGCATCCCTAGTGTGTCACTTGTGCCCTATGACTTGATAATACTGAAGTGCGTAATATACCTTTGAAATATATATAGTGGAAAAGCCTTTCAAATATATACCTGAAAAATATATATGTCAACAGACCAAATTTACTTTGACCTACTGGCTAGAAATAAGAAAATGGTATCTACTTGGTGGTTTGTTTTTGTTTTGTTTTAAATCCGTAGTCAATCCCTAGCAAGATGTGGTAAATCTGGAGCTCAGGATGCTCAGAAATGCAGACCCAGGCTGTTTGCAGTGTGTATTTCATGCCTTTTCCACGAATGGGAAATTAACTGCACCTTGGCTGGCAGGGCCAGTTCCCTGTTCCTTCTGTGAGCACATTTCATATATCCTTGATAAGAGGCTGTGGTTCCCCTTGTGGTGATGGATTTGAGTTCATCTTTCCCAGCTGGTTCAGGCCATGGACTACTCACACAACTTGTGACCTACAGTGCCTCCAGCATCCCTGTAAATGACACCAGCTGAAATTCAGGCAGAGCTGAGGCTGTTTTGTCCCCCGAAGACATTGAATTTCCCCTCTGTCAAGAAAGCCCGGATTTGGCGGATGTTATTCTTAGAATAGCAGGAAGTGAGAAACTTGGTTTCATAACTAAATAACAATAAAGTTAGGTTAATGAGCCCGTGAATCATTTGGATGGTTCAGCTCTGTGTGCATCTGCTGCATGCTGAAAAATTCCCAGCAGAATTTGCAGTGACTTAAGCAGAAAGCTGACATAAAGTTCAGTTGTCTTTGATCTTTGCTTGGTTTTGGGGTGTGTTTGCGGAAGATTGGGAAGCTATTGAAGTAATGAAATGAAGATGCAGTATTAGCCCAGGGAAATACACTAGTCTTATTCTGTCTAGCTCAAATAAAACAGCAAGGACATAGCATAATCTTTATGTTTGTTCACTGTCAAGTATGAAATGGTTGATAATACTATTTCAGTCTCCTGTTTAGGATGCTCTGATAAGTTCTTGCTCTGTAAAGTTCATGCCTTCCTCTCTCTTCTAAGTAGTCTGTGGCTGTTAGGTTTAAATTTGCCAGCTCTCTTCATGGTATGATAATCATGAGATGCTTTGGATTGGGAATTACAAATATAGGGTCTTTTGAAAGAAGATGCTGTCTTTTTAACTTGGAACATTTTGACTGATTCCCTCTTTCCTCTGCCTTTCCCAGACTTATCCTAGTGAGGAGGCTTAACAAAAAAGACTTGGCTGTTCTGCCAATAGAGAGGTCATTAGGGCTGCTGTTGTATCACTTGTAACATCAAATCCTTTGAAAGCATGTTTTGCAAGAATAATGTTGAAAAAACTTATTGTAAGTGTGGGCAAATTGGAAGCCAGGCATTTATATTCATGATGCAATAGAGATAACTGAGCATGGACTTTTAACTGAAATGCAAGAAACATTTCACTCATTTAAACAAAATTGTCTCTGTCTTTTTATCCATATGAGAAGACTGGCTGCATCCCTGGCAGTGAATAAGTTAACCTACTTAGTGTTTTGTGTGTAGGCAGCATGCAGTTCTGTGAGATTGCAGTGGGCAATGAAGCAGCAGAATTCAATTTGCAGCAGTGACCTAAGAGGGACTATTTTTAGTAATAAAATAGGTCAGGGGATGTGGTAGTGCAGACTGATATATGAACAGTCTTCCCTTCCACTTGTGGGGCATGTTTTTGTTCTCCATTGTCGAAGCTCTGTGATGGAGTCAGTGCTGTCACGTGATTAGGGTTAAGAGTTTTTTTTTTATTATCGTGAAGCAACCATAAGAAAGTGCTAAGTTTTATTTCAGTGAAGAAGGAATATAAGTAACTACTTTGCTTAGGGATACATGGAAGGCAAAGCCAACTAGAGAGCAGGGTGTTTTGAAGACAATACTCAAAGCTGGTCTTAGCAGTGCTGGAGATCTTATTTTGCAGTGTTGTCCATGTGACAAGTTGTTCTTGCAGTCTTTTTCCCTTCCCCTCTACTAGCTGTTCTTATGTGCTTTTTTAGCTTGCCTGTGTTTCCAGTTTGCTTTCTCAGTGATTTATGCAGATGAGTGTTAGCTTCTTCCTCTCAGGATGCCAAAGATGAAACACGGCTTTATCCTGCTCCTTTGAGTCTCTGGGCTCTTGCAGGAAGCTTGCAAAGGATCTGTTCAGCCCATTCTTATGACACAGAGCAGTCCAAGTCTCTTTTTAGAATTATGTTACTTGACTTTTGCATTTCCGCACTTCTTTGGTCTCCTTGAAATTCTCTTTCAGGGCAAACTTGGAAAATGCCTGTTGCCAGTTTGTGCCTTTATAATCCTGCTGTTAATTACCAGCATGGCAAAGTCCCCAGACATGAAGCAGTGTGTCTTCATGCCATATAGATAGCAAAAAAACAGCAACTTTGGCCCTAAAGCTTTATTTTTTACCCTGGAAAAAGAATGCTCAGCAGGAAGCAAGTGATCTCCACTCCTGGCTGTAGCTGCATCAGTATCAGTGTGTCACACTGTGTGGGAAGTACAGTTGCAGGATGCTCAGGCTGTGGCTGGAGATATCTCCAGGAGTTAATGAGCCCTAATGAGCCCTGCTGAGATGCACTGGGATGCCCAGTTCTCCTGCTTTGGAACTAAGCAGATCCCTCCCCCTGGGGCTGCTTAATGTTGTGTGAATTACGTGCCTGTGCTGGTGCTGTTTGCCCTGCGGTGCACTGTGAGGCTCAGATATGGATGTGTGGCATGGGGGAGAGATGTCCTTAAACTTTCCCTGATTTTTATATCCCTGCTAGCAAAATGTGTTTAATTTTCATGGTCTAGTTAGGCCCATGATGAAATATAATCTAGCAGAGTTTTTAAAGTGCTTAAAAGTCCTTGAATAATACCACTTGGATATCATATTTATAAGGAAAGTAAACTCAGCATCGATCACTGGCTTGAAAATTGTAAACCCAGACTGTCCTTGACCCTTTTCATTTTTTTAAGATTGCAAGTTAGCTATGAATCATCCTCTAATATAAAAAAAAACAACTTAATAAGCTGGTAAGTAATTTGAATTTCTAAGTTCTGTATTTTTCTGCATTGAAGGTCTGTTTCTATATTGCAAATAAGCACTGCACACCTCAGATAACCAATCAAGAGCCATGGGAAAAGACAAAAAGACTTCCAGCAGGATCAATACAATAGTTATTTTCAGCAACACTCTAAGTAACTTGAGGGGACTTTTGTTCATGTTCCATCATCAGTGCAGTTTAATGTGCTTCTAAGGGGCATCTTTTAGGATGAATACACTCCCCTGCCCTTTCCTTTCTAAAGTTTCAGTGTTTTTGTGGTCTTGTTAACCTGTTTTTGCAAAAGGTAGCTTGACATATAAACTTGAATATAAACTTAATTGTTTGGTGTTCCCATCCATCCTGCCCATCGTGGGAGCTGGAATTTCATGGCAGTTCACAGCCTGTTCCTTGCACACTTGTGGGTCAGCTCAGGTGAGCAGAGCACACCAGCCAGGAGCTCATTTATTAGGCATGCAAGGAGAGAAATTCACAGGAACTCCACAAAAATAATCCACACTTTTTAAGAGTTTGGAACATTGCAGTCCACCCTCCCCATCTTCCATCCTCACCCCCCCATGGATTACTGGCCTGTCCAATATCTGGTGTGCTATGCTCTGTTCCTTAAATAATAAAGTGAAAAACTTACACTCAGCAGGTAACGGAGTGCATCCTTTTGCTACTAGCATTTAATGATGATTTCATATTTAGGGGGAGACTTTTTCTCTCCATTACAAACTAATTTATTTTAATTGATTTTTGAAAACTCTTGCTTTTCTGCATTTCCTTGTGTTTTCTCAGCATGACCGAATGAAAAACCACTTTGTGCCAGAACACTGAGCTGGGAAGGCAGCTCTCTTTCTCTCCTGTGAAATCATGTTTGGTGTAGGTATCACAAGCCTGTTAGTGTGCAGTGTTTTACAGTGCCTTGCTCCAGCATTTATTGTGTGCTTGTTGTGGGGGCATGAGCCTGGCAGGGAGACATGAGCTGCAGAATCTGACAGTGGAAGGTCAGGTAGGAAAGTCACCAGTGACAATGCTGTGTCTATTCAGATTATCCAGTCCACACTTGGATAACCAGTAGGCTCAGATGGGGGCAAAGTAGATCCTGCTCCTGCTGCTGTCTTAGTGTTTTAGCTGACGTGGGGTAAATGTCCTCCATCCTGTGTCCCTCCCATTTTTCATTTGAAAAATGAAGATGATGATACATGATCGCCATCAGGGCTTCAGGGGAAAGGATATATATTCATCATCTCTAAGCTTTTAATCTAATCTTTCCAAAGTAAGGGTTTTGTGGGTAATTTCTGGTCTGGCCTTGGCCTAGAGAGCTGCAAGACGAGCCATGTGGTTTGATCTGACTATGTGCTGATCAAGAGGAAAATCCTTGCTTTCTGCATTCTAGATATATTTCCAGCCAAATACCTAGGAGTGAAAAAAGACATTTGTCATCACTCTTGAAAATCCCAGACCTCTTTCAGCTCAAAGACTTCCCAGAACAAGTAGCTCCAAAGTTTACCTGAAGAATGTGATTGTAATCTAGAGGTGGAAAACCCAGGATTTTCACACTAGGTATGTCCAAAGCCAGTTTATACTTCAACAGTGGGTTTTTTTTTTCTTGCTTTACATGCATACACATACATTTGAGCAATGAAAAAAACTGAAGCGCAAAAATCTGCCTGTTATACCGACTAGTAGTTCAGCAGGAATGCCAGGAATGAGTTTTATGTCAAGTCTCAGATGAATTTGTCCCCGTATCTCTCCCATATTTGCTGCTTTTTCAGCTCTTTTGTGCAGGGGCTGCCTGTGTGTGCTGGGATGCCCATGACCTATCCCTTCCCACTGGCATGGCCACAGGGATGGATTGTCAGAAGAGAGAGGAAGCACAGCCCCACAGGGTGGCACAAGCAATGGATTCTGAGCATTGTTAGTAGCGTGACAGGACCTGCAAAATTAATATGCTAGCTGGAAGGTACAAAATGTAGCTCTGTTCTTCCTTTAGGCTCTGACTCTTCTCAGGGCAAAGCAAAGCCTGCAAAGAAGTGTTTCTGGTGTTGCCTGTCACTCCTTGGTGTATCACCTGAAGGAGGCAGCCTGTGTGAGAAACAGGTGAGCTGCAAAGGGCAGCAGACTGTGTCCTCCCAGCACAGTCAAGTGTCCTCAGAGGACCCTTAGAACTTGTTTTTTGCTGTGTCTAAGCTATGAAATTAAGAGTATACAGGGCAGACTGTAATGATCCAGCAAGCTTTCTGCCTTGCTTCACATAGTGTTTAATAAAATTAACATTGTTGGAGGTTTCTGTCCTTGCCTGCCCCCCAGTTCTATTTCATCACTTTAATTCCTACTGTTCTGGTACAGGGCCAGATAAATTTAGGACATTAGGGATTTGTTTTACTTTTGTGCAAAAGTAGTGTTGTGTCCTTTAGTGGACTCTTCCTACTGTCCTGCCTGTTGCTCTGCTGATCTGCAGGGCCAAGCAGAGCTAGCAGCAGCCAGGCCCAGTGCTCCAACCTGCTGCTCACCATCCTCCCAGGAGAAGTTTGAATTAGGGTCCATGTTCCTGCTTGGATTTGTAGGTGCTGTAATGCAGTTCTGATCCATGTTGGGTGAGTTTGGGCTAATGACCTGGCCACAGCAGTCTGTGTGTGCAGGTGAAAATTTGTAAACCTTGTGAAACCCGTAATTTGAAAACCTTGTGAAAATTTGGCTGAGAAATGGTGTATCAGTTACAACTGAGAGCACACGTGCATTTTGTTGCACACAGGGCTGGTCTTGGCTGTTGGTAGAACTATTTGGGAGGAGGAAAATTGGTTTCACTGCCAAGTTTGGAGGTGACTTGAAAGGATTTCTGTAAAATTAAAGGTCTCTACTGTGCAGAGACTTCAATTAATAAGCTCACTCAGGAACCATAGCTGCACTAATTGTAATTGGAGGCAGGGTTTTGCTGATGAATCACCTTGTTGGGGCTGTCTTCACTGCCCTCCTTGAGAAAGTGGAAATCTGGAAGAGAGGAATTAGTGTGACCTGGCAGTACCAAGCTGGCAGTAGAAACTGGCACAAGCTAGACCCTGCTGTTGGAAAAAGCCTGGAGAATCAGCACAGTCCTTTGTGTTCAGTTGGTGCTAGCTCAGGTCACGGGTGTGTCGAAGCTGTATCCAAAGGGAAAAAAGCAAACCAATAAACATGATTTCAGCATGAAGGAGTGCAGTAGAAGTGAGAACCAGGGACTGTCAGGCAGCCTTGTCCTTCAGTGGCCCCTTAGATTTTAAAAGTTTTGAGTGTGATCATTTGGAGCTTGCAGAGAATCCAGTTCTTAGTGGGAGAACAGTCTTGGCTTTTGCCTCTTTTGTGTAAATTTGATGACAGGTTTCTGTGAAGGGCACAAATAGCTTCTGCAAAAAGATCAGAATTTGCAACGTTCAATAGAAGCATGATCTGGCTGTTCCTAAATTTTTTTGGGAAACTGGAGGGAGATGAGAAAACTATTGGGATTTAGTAGATGAGCTTTGGGGAAAAATGACACGTGCAACTGAAAGGCAAAGGAGTTTGACTCAGGTTTTCAGGCTTCAGTGAAGCTGCTCTCTCTTTTCTCAATAGTCTCTTGCTTTGAGCTTTTCCAGAGTTACTGTTTAATTTAGTCCATTGTTGCACAGAAAATTGAATAGTAAGTGAAAATTTTCAAAATGTCTGTGACAAAACTTTAAGAAGTTATTCTTGCTGTATCCCATGGGTAAATCCCTTGAGTCCCTGATGGAAAGAGTGTAAAAGCTTCAGGCAGTGATAACTTTCTGCATGTCTGATATCTGTTTGTACGAAGTTTTACCCAAAAAAGGAAGAGCTAGGGCTCTTTTTGGAAGTTATAATAACTTGCTGAATACTCAGAGGGTTTTTCAACCTATAAAGTAAATTTTCTGATATTAATTTCTTTGATGATTAGAAACCTGGAAAGAATAATATGTTCTGACACAGTGTTCTTGGATGACACTTAAATTTAAAATAACATTATATTGTAACTGGTTAAGAATTAAAGAAACAACCAATTGGTAATGTAGGCCTTGAGCAAAGTACAGTATAGGAAGCACTGAAAAATGTTTCTCTGCATGATTAAGAGGGTCTGGTTTGCTGTTTGATTTATTGGCTGGCTGAATGAATTCATTAATTGTGTATGACTACTTTTACTTCTGGGTGGTCATTTTTCATTTCAGGTTTCATTACTGAATGAGCTTTTCCTAGGGATGTTCTTATCGTCCAAAATTGAATACATGAAAATGTTAGGGAGGCTCAGCCCTCCCTTTTTATTTTGGTATTTTTCATACTATGGTTTTACCAACTGCAGAGAAATTCACTTAGACTGCAATACCTTAGTTTTTGGTGCTCATTACTTGAACACCAAAAGATTTCCTCCTACTGCAATACATGCCATGTTCTGTGTTATGATTTTCAGAGGAGTGGTATGGAATTAGAAACCTTCTGCTTTAATTAGTGGTGAAGAATGAGACAGACACTTGTTTCTGAAACATTTCAGATGTACATAAAGCACTCAGCATTCAAACACCATTGTGACTACTTTTGTAGAATGAGAGTTCTGGGCATGCAGCTCAGTGGGAAGTAAGGATAGGTAACATTTGTAAGAAATCAGGCAACTTAGGGAGAGATCCTGAACATCTTGGCTTGTAGTTTGAACACTGTTTTTTCTTATAGGAAGGACTCATTTCCTGGACAGCTTGCAAACAGTATGGTGTGCAAACACTCCTCTCTTCAAGGATCTTAAGGCTTTTAGCTGCATGGAGAATGAGCATTTCAGGAAGCACATAATGCCACCACTGTCTGCAGCTAGGGATGCTGTTCCAGGGAATGGTGCTTCCCCTGGAAGGCAGCTCAGCAGAACCTCAGTGGCCTTGCTGGCCCTTCCAGCCAGAGGACAGCAGTGTCTGGATGGGCTCTGGGTCAATAAGGGCACTGGAGTTGGATATAGCTATCAGGAATTTATTTCATTCTGAAGTATTCTCCTTAAAGTGAGATAAAAAAAGAGAGTGTAGGGAAATCCTCCTGTTCTTCCTCTTCTTTCTTAGCCCCCCACATTCAGATTTTGTGTCTGCAGGTGGAAGGCAGAGCTGGTAAAGACTACAGAGTGAGGACTTTGTCATCCAGTCTCTCCCCCTCAGTTTTGGCTCACTGCTGACCCCTCATCCTGTAATTGTGTAGCAGATGGGGTGGGTGAATCCCCAAATGAGCTTTGTGGCAGAAAAAGCTGCTGTGATATTTTGACAAATCTGTTCTTGCCTGTGGGCTCTGACACTCACAATACTACTTTATGTGTTTTCTGTGAGAATTATCTCTGACTATGTAATACAAAAAAAGGTCTTGTGAGGAAAGAAGGTGAATGAGGTAACTCTTACCCTCCTGTAAACATATGGATGTGATGAGCAGGAGCCTGGGTAGGAGGCATTTTTCTTGCTATCTAGCTTGGTCCCATTCAATACCAGCAAACTGTAATTACTGATCCCTTACAAAGTTTATTTTTTTCTCTACTTTTACAATACTGATACATGTCTGTAATGTCAAACTCTACTTTCCTTTACTTTACTTTGCTTTTTTCCCAAATGGGAATTATAGCCCATGCTTCTCTGTCAATCACTCTGTGGAGACTGACTGTAGAGGTAGGTCTCTAGTGAAATATGATTAGATCTGTATGTATGATACCTGTAGATAGTTTATTATGCATAAGAATAAACTCTGTAGTGGAAAGGGTGAGATTTGTATATTGCTTTGTTTCTAAAGTCATCTGATGATTAGTAGTATTTATAATTTTTTTTTCCAGGTGAATTAAATAAGCTTTAACTTGGTAGTCATGTACTTAGATAGCAAAACGTAGCAGAGATGTTAAGGATGAAACTGATCTGAATCTGGCTGATAAATATCGTGACAGTGCCATCCTATTTTTGTCCAGAGTTTCCTCCTACTCCAGAGTAAAGTGATAAAAGTGTCTGTAAAGTGACCTTCTCGCCATAATTTAGGATGCATACCAATTTGAACAAACACAGCAATGATTCTCACTGGCATAGGGCTAATCAGGGTAAGTTTGAGTCAAAACAGCATTGTCCTCCCAGCAAATAAACATATTGTGCAAAGTTAGTTTCAGCAGATGAACCCAGCAGCTGGCCTTGAAGATCGTGCAAATTGGTCTGTTCTGGGTGACAGGATTAAGGCTGGAAATGTCAAATGTTTTGGAAAACATATTTAGCCTGTTTGTGAATATATCTTGGTGTGTGCATATAACAAACACAGATGTGTACACACACACGCACACAAAGTAAGCTCAAATTCATGAGATGTAGGATATGGGGTTGTTTTCTTTTTCCTTAGTATTCATTTGGCTCATTATAAATGAATACTCTGCTGTTCCTGACTGTATTGTCTCTGTATAACCTGAGCTGGGCTCTGCCTTGCAACACAAGGTCCCTGTCACTCCTTGATGCCTCTGGCTTGGAGCAGAGCTGGAACAGAGCAGCAAGGGGCACATGTTCCTCCTGTTCCCAGCTGCTGCCCATGTTACCCAGGCCTCTGGCTGTTTGTTTGCTGAGAAGTGTTTGATTGCTGGTTTGGGGTCAAGGAGAAGGATATTAGCAAGACAACATGGCTTTCAGTCCAGGGAAGACAGGAGATGAGGAAGTTGGACAAATCCATCATATTCTGTAGCTCAGTCTTGATGCAACCAGAATTGGCCCTTAACAACAAAAAGCCCTCTTTAATGTCTGTTGTTTCTCACTCTCCTCCAAACAGCAGTCTTGACACCCTGCAGGATATCAGCCACAATCTTAAGGCCTTGAGATTTCAGATTTTTGTCTCAGTTCTAGGCGATGTATTTGTGCAGTGAGACACTTGACTGCATTAGGGACATCTCTAGAAACTTTGAGCATCTTTAGGGATGTCATATCCTGCAGCCAGAACGTGGTGAGTCAGCACCAAGGATAGCAGAAGTTCAGTTCCTTCCTCCTCTTCTCTGCAACTGCAGCGTGTCACTACATACAGTTCCCTCCTATTGAGTAACTTCTGATGTCACTTCTTTTTTTAATATTTATTCAGTTGGAAGCTGTCTGTAATTTTGGACTGCTTATGAGGCTTCTTTTCTTAATATCATCATACTGGGAAATCTGTAGAAATGGTAAAGATGTAGGCCTTGGCATAATGCCTTAACTTCCAAGGTTTGTTATGATGTTAGGAGAGCTGCACCCCCTCAAAGTCAGAGTACTGTAAGGAAAAATTATATGGAAAAATGGGACAGATTATCCTCACAGCTGCCAAAATCAGTGACAGAATGGAGCCTTCAAAAATATCTGCCATATAAGGAATAGTTTTGGAGCTCTTTTGGTTTGTTTCTGGGTAACTTATCACCTAATCCTGTGTGAAAAAAGGAGAGAGACTGGGCTTGACTTCAATTCCTCTGCATAGAGGGGTAACTTAATGACAGTTTACTTTGTGTTGTGGGAGGTAAGTCAGATTTATCATGTTTTGTTTGTTGTTTTTTGTCAATTGGCATTTCTGCTACGATCTGTCTTCTTAACTGCAAAATAAGTTGTTAACCTTTATTTTAAAACTAAAGAAAAAAGTCTCCAAAATCCCCTGCTCCATGCTGTAATTGATATGTTGTTGAAAAGACTCCTATTTCTGCTCCCTTTTCTTATCCTTTGTTGGAGCTCCTGGGCAAAGCTGCGTGTTTTGATAGTTTAGTGCTGCTGTTAGTGGATTTCTCTTCAGGAAATCTGCAGACACAGGGATCTTGCTCTTCTTAGGCAGGTAGGAACACAAGAAGCCACATGCTGCCTGCTCCAGGAGGGCTGGATTGCTCACAGAGGTGCTCAGTGCTGAGCCCAGAATGGTGACAGCTCTGATCTTGTGTTCCCAAAGCTCGAGGCAGAGCTTGCTTCATCAAGGGAATTTAGGCTGAGCAATGAGAGGACCTAAGAGAGGAAGAACAAGGAGGAGCCCAGACTGTTACCTAAAATGACCTTAGATTTTTAGTTGTTAAAATTGTAGGGTGGCAGGAGCAAAATGCAACACGAAAAATGAGATTACACTATTAAACTGTCTCCTTGTGGTGACCACTTGTGGGCTTCCCTGCATCTCTACAGGCAGGCTTGAAATCTGTAAGAAATTTATTTGTAAACTTTGAGTTGGCCAAACAATGGTGTGTCCCTGGTGTGGCAGTCAGCTCACTTTATGCTTATTTTGGACTTTAGATATTCATTATTGTGTTACAATGTATAACAGTGACAGTTTTGTCCTCTCCCATGCTTTTAGTTTTTAAGCTGGAGCTGCAGCATGCTTTCAAATGCCTGTGTTATGGGTTCCATGCAATTTTCATGAAGAACCCTGTCAACAAAAATGGATTTAACTCAGTATTGCCTTTCACTCTGTCTTGCAAGAGTATGGAGGAAAAAGGAGGGGGAGATGAGAATTGCCTCCAAGTCAGCTGGAATAAGCAACATGACCTTGAATTGACAAAAGCTCAATGTCTGAGAGACAGCACACAATGGAAATAATGAAATATCCCAAGTTAATGCTTGCAGGGCATTAACAATGAGTGTCTGCTCTGTAATTGAACTCTGTCTTGCCACTGATTTTCTTTATATGAACCTAAATATTTTAGCTGTGTTTGAGGCTTAGCTGCTGTGTTTCTTACTCTTCCACACATCTCCCTCTTGGGAGGTTAGCAGCCACAGCATATTGATCATCACCATTTGATTGGGACTTGCATTTTCTCTCTTGTCTGCATTTTTTTGTACAGCTTCAGTTGTGTTCATCCAGCAAATTATTGGTCCAAGAACCCAGTGCAAGCTTCTAGAGGAACCTCCAAGATTTTTACAGATCTCAAGTAATTAGATGATGTATGTTGCTGTATCCCCAAAACCAAATAGGTCTTATTAATTGGAGATAATGTCTTTAACTGGATGAGAATAACAAGAAAACAAAATGTAACAGTAACATTGCAAGGACCTCCCTGTTTTCAAGCTGCATTTGGCTTTATTCTTTCATCAGGTCATTTTTCCCAGGAGTGACTAATAGGTCTGAATGCCTCAGGTTTTGGTTATAGGAGTTAGTAACAGGCAATGAAGATACCTGATTCCAGAGGGCAGGAGGGGCCTGTCCTAAAGCTGTAATCCTTTATTGAGTCTCACCAGGAGTAACTTATTAATTAACTTTTAAATGCTCATTTAACTGTCTGCATCTAATCCTGAACTCAAATCAGGCATTTGTTTGTGTACTGCTTTCATGCACACGTGTGGGTCAGCACAATGATATCTCTCCATCACACTTCCTCACAGAGATGGACTTATTTCTTAAGCATTTGTTGCATCCTGTATTCTTAATACCCTTTCCTGTGTTTAGTTATGGTATATTTGTTTTCAAAGAGACTAGTGAAGATAGAGATTTGTTCTTCTGTTTTATAAATTGCATGTTTTGCACTCCTAGTGTGTTTTGCTTACTGATATGATACACCTGGAGAGCAACAGCTTTCCTTTTTTACTGTTCCAGTTAGCTTCATGAACTTTTGTAATAGCTCATATGGCCCATAAAGAGATAACAGGATTTTGAATCCCTTTTTCTGATTTTCATTTTGGAATGATACTTGTTTTTGCAATCCCTTACTCACCAACTTTAGTTCCAGTACTTGTATAAAAGTTAAGTGCATCTTGGGTGCTTCAGTGTAAAGTCTAACTTCTAGCTTGGATTTAAAACAGTTTGTACCAAGGCAAAAATATGTCCCTTGTAATCTTGTCCCATCCATGGGCTTCACTATGGTGATGTGTGTCAGTAAGGTGTTCCAGAGTATTGTAGAATTATTTTTTGTCTAGATTCAAAGATCAAATTTTCCACTTGGATATCATCCATGTAAGGAAATACTTTTCTTAAATTCCTTAAAAAAGGCAAACTAAGACCTGTCTAAAATGGGAAATTGCAAACGAGATTGACAAAAGGATCAACGAGTGTGGAGGTCACAGAAGCCAGATCTTAGTTTTGTAAAGGTTTTTCTGTACTGCCAAAAGGGAAAAGCAGGAGCACGACTGTTTTTATTGAATCTCTCTTTAAAAGGGACTTCTTTTTTTGATAACTGATTTTGACACACATTCAAAGTGAAACTCACTGTCTCAACATCATGGCAGAACAAAGGCCAGCAGAAGTAATTACTAAATTCTTGGGATTCAAGTATTGGAGAAATTACCAGAGTTAGCAAGGGCAGTAGATTTAATTGCTTGCAAAGGTTAGAGGTGCATTTGCTTCTCTGATTGGAAGGCTGGGATTCAATTCATAGCAATGCAGGATGTGACCTTGTAAAACTCAGTGCAGATTTCTGATGGGTGTGTGAGGGTGTGGGGTCTTCCAGCTTTGCTCTGAAGGAAAGGAGACTGTGAACAGCCTATCTGCCTGTAAGAGTCAAGAGAAAGTTGAGCCTGTTGATTGCAAAATATATGTATTCAGGTAGAAATCATCCTGGAAGAGGGACAGATGGTTGTGTTTTACCTTTCCTTATGGTAATATTTGAGGGTAATTGCTTTGAGGGTAATTGCTAAATCCTTCAGATAGAAAGGACAAAAGATCTCCCAATTTGAGGGGGTTTGGGTAGGAAACAAATGGGAATGGTGATGGAGGAGTATGGATTGAAGGATTAGGACATCTAGTGTCTCTCACTGTTCAGATGTTGGTATCAGCCTTTAGTAGTCTCCTCTCTGTTCAGTTACAGCTATAATTCCTGGTTTTCACTTTTTCTCTGCTGACCATGTTAAATTTCCCTTGTCCTTGAAGAAAAAGGAACCATTTCTTAAATGTCTAGCCATTTTTTTTTTGTTCCTTTGTTAAGGTTATCGTTGCCCATAATCTCTCTCAAGCAGCTGCTGGCTTGTATGCATGGCACCTTGCTAGATGGCTGTAAATTTTTTACAAGACCACCACTGTTTTCAGTGAGCTAGAAAAGTGTAAATAACTATTCACACAGCAGGACTCTTCAAAGATTCTCTGCTAACCTCTGACTTTAAATATCGGGCTTTTTTTTTCCCCCAGACCTTCAATTTTATCATTTATATTTTGTCTTATCTGCTTTCAGCTTTTGCTTGGGGACCCTCAGATTTCCCCCCTATCAATGTGACTCACCTAGGATTCCCAGCCCTAAAGGAGGAAACACCTGAGCTGTAATTGCCTGTATTTAGAAGTATGGTTGCTTGCCCAATTCAACCAACCCTATTTTCTCTGGTATTTTTCCTTTCCTTCCTCTGTCTCTTCAGATTTGCTATCATCAAGAGTTTTTGAAATATATTCACATTTCAGGCTTAAATATAAACTTAGATTAGCTACCATTTAATTAAGATAACATCATCAGGATAATTAATTTCCTAAGATGGAACGACTAAGCCCTTGTGATTTACAGCCTGTGCCTTGTGATTTTTTTTTTGTTCTGCGCTGGAATTTCATGCAGGAGTGACATCAGCTTTGAGAGGGCACACTGCAAAATGCCATGTGTGGTCACAGTGCCACCCCCAACCTGGCTGGCTGGTAGGAGAGATGTGGGGCTGGCTGAGCTGAAGCCATAGCTGGGGAAAAACTTGGCTGCATGGGAAGCAATGCTTTTCTGGAGCTGCTGTAAGCTCTGAGCTAAAGACTCATAAATATTGTTGTTTTCCACTCTGGTTGTGGAAGGAAAAAAATGGAAAAATACCATATATTTAATATATTTTAGCTGTGTTGCTCCCTGAGCTCCTAAAAAGCTCTTTGGATATCTCCATTTTGAGTTCAGTGAGGTAACCTAGGCAGGAAAAAACAGAATAACTTTGTATGCATTCCACAGAGATGTGCTCCTGGCAACCTTTGAAACAACCTATTATAAGAAATATTTCTGCACTTGTAGCTAATTGTGTAAGAAACAGACTTTGGTTAGCAAATGTGTTTTTATGAGGACAAGCTGATTCATGCTTTTCCTTCTACTTCATAATCTATGCAGATGAATATTACTCTTATCCTTCCTATGCAGCTCTTTTAGAAATATTTTATAGTAAAACAAAGTAATTTTTTTTCAAAAGTAATGGTAAATTGACTCAGTGGCTGGAAAACTAAAATTTTATTCTTGAATAAAATGTTGCATGAGGAAATGAAAAATCAAGACCCATAATAAATATAGTGGTTAAGGATTGGCCGACTGGAAGTTTCTGTATTTCAGATCCAAAATATACATTAGCTGCTGTAGGAGAAATGGTTAGACAGATGGATATTTAGTGTATGTGGATTGGATTTTTTTCTGGAGTTCTTGATTTAGCAGATGTACAGATGAAGTCTGTAAGATAATAGTGCTGAGCCAAGGCAAAGTTGCTGAGTACAGTGCTTTTTTTTTTTTTTTTAAACTTATGACTCATGGGTGAATCTAAACTAGAACTATGTTTAATACTAATATGAAATTCAAATGATGGCTTTCATGGCAGACACTGGAAGTACGTCTTTGGATAATCTTAAACCAGGCTTTTCTTTCCTCCTGAATGTTCTATGGTGCTTCAGTTAGTGAAGGAAACTTTGGAAGAGACAGAATTGGCGCACTGGGCCATATTTTTGGCATAACAACTTTCTGCATTTGCTCTGTTTGCCACCTCATGCCCAATTCCCACCAGCTCTCCAGTTCAGTGCCAGTTAAGACTCTTAGCTTGCATTTCCAAACCCTCAGCATGTTCTTGTTTTTTCCACTGGGCAAAAGCCTCCCTGCTTAGGTGCTGTGCAAACACTTTTCCTCTCTGCACTGCCCTGTCCCCTGCAATGCCACTGTGCCTCTGGGGACAGTGGCTGCTCAGAGTGGCCTTGTTTGCCCTGCCCCTGTGTGCCCAGCTGCTGGTGCAGCACTCCTGGCTGAGCACTGAGTGCTGCTCTGGGTGCTGGGGCACACGGAGCTGGATCCTTCTGGGTAACCCTGATTCTGCTGCCAGCTCCTTCTTTGCAGGGAGGGAGTAGGGGAGGCTCATCCCAGCAGCTCAGCTAAGGCAAAGCCAGGACTGGAACCCCAGCTGCTCTGCAGCTTTTTTTGGCATGGTCCATGCACCTCAACTCGATGGGCTTCTTAGGTAATCCTGGTGCATTCTAGAATGTGCTGTGCAGGCTCCATGGGTGCCTTTGAGGAGGAGGGGAGGTCTGCAGCGTTACCAGAGCCCTGCCAGGGCAGTCAGCATAATGGCTTTATTGAAGTCATTCAGGTGCCTGAGCAGAGCTGTTTCCAAGCAGGTATAGGCAGACTTTAAGGACAAGATACGAGCATATCCTGGGCCCTTGCAATCAGTGACTTGAGCTGGTAACCGCTAAACAGCAAGTTAGGGAGTTTTGTTTGTTTATTAGTATGTTTATTGATGGTTTTTGTTGTCGGTTTTGTTGTTTTTTTGCAGCAAAAGGCTGCAACTCCTCCTCCTTTTCCCCCACTCCCAGAGTCCTGTGAGAAGAGTTGGAGGTATGGATGCCTGCCTGCAGTCCCTGCAAAAGGCTTCAGCTGCGAGCACCTCGGGCTGTGTTTGTGCCTGATGTCTTTGGCATTAGCTAAGGGCAGGGGACGTGTGAAGTGCCACCGTTTGCTTCACACCGAGGGCTGCTTCCGAGGCAGGGAGGTATAACGGGAAGAGAGAGCTTTCCATGAAGATGTTTCCTCAGGCTAAACAAATGCTATCCTGTGTACTTCCCAGCTGAGGCTTAAAATAGAGATAATAAATTGATACATGTTGTGTTTTGTTTTTGAGCTGGTCCTCAGTCTCCAGATTGGCTTTTAAGTATCTTGTTGCTATGGAGAAAGAACAACTCTCTATGCAGTGGGTGAGGAGAGCAGCACTCCTCACAGCATGGTGCTGTGCTGCCTCTTCATCCTGCAGCTTTTTTTCCCAAGGAAATGCTGCTGTTACTGGTATGCTGTCTTTTGATCTTGTCTGTTCTTGTGATTGATTTCCTCCCCCCTTTTCTTCATGCCCTTTATGAATGTGCTTTCACCACCTCTGATTTTTATCTCCTCCGCCTTTTTTCTCAACGAGTGCTCCCTTCTCTTCCAAATGAAAATTAGACTGTTAGCAAAGACTTCTCTCTCCCAAATACTTTCTTTTCTTTATTTGTGGTCGGTGGGAGATACTAGATTTGCAGTGGGGACAGGAAAATACTTTGCTACCAATACCTCTGTTTCTCTTCCTTCCTTATGTTTTTGGGAAGTAAAAGTGAGCCTGCACTCTGGCTCTACACACACACAGCAGGGACAAGGGGTGTTTGTGGAGGTTGCAGCAGCATTACACATCTGCTGCTGACTCCTTAGAGCAGCAGAGTGTGTGTCTCGACAGCCAGGCATGTTGAGAGCTGAACATGTCTGGTGTTGGTGTAGCTTTGCTCCGTGTTGTTTGGCTCACCTTGGGCTCCGTGCCCAGGCAGTGCAGGCTGCAATGCAGTTTGCTCACAGGTCATCTCTGCGATGATGAGATGATGTCTGTGCTTGGGGGAGCGAGGAGAAAAGGCCAGGCCAGGCGGTGGCAGGGAATACAAATGCACAGCCCGATGTACCCCCTGTCCTTGGGACTCAGGGGATGCAGCAGCTCCTTTAGCACTGCTGTGTCAGAGCCCTGGAGCTGCACATTCGGGTGCTTTTCTCAGGCTGTATTACTGCGAGCTTTTGTTTTGATGCTTTTCCTCCCCTGCTGCTAACTGGGGAACCAGTTGGGAAAATAAGAATGGTACTTTAATTGGAAATACACAAATTAGCAGGGAAAACTTGGAATGAACCAGAGGAAATGCTGTGAAAGCAAATTCACCTCCTTTGCTGGTGATTGCTTGATATCTAGACACTGTTCCAGTTATTTTGAAAGGGCTCAGCTCCCACTGGGACTCTGAAGTGAACAGGCCCTTTTTTCAGGGCCATCTGCTGAGCTTCTGGGTGCTGCTCATTTCTGGAGACCTCTGTAGAAGTCTTGTTGTCTACTTGTTTTATCAATGAGAATGCCATGTGCATACCAGATTGACCCAATTTTTTCTCTTGGTTTCCCTTTAATTTGCTATATTAAATTGAATCTGTCTGTGTTTTCTGAATAATCTCTGATCCCCTGTGGTGTGAAGGAAGGCTGCTCATCTCCTGCTGCTGCTTTGTTAAACTGCTTCTTGCTCTCAGCCAGTCCTGTGTGTCTCTCCAGCCAGGGAGGTCTGAGTGTGTTGCTGCCCTGCCCCTGATCCTGCAGTGTCCGTGGCTGTCTGCCTGCCCGTGGGTGGCCTCATCTCCTTTGGGTTTGGCAGCCTCTGATGGCGTTTCTCTGTGTAGCCCAGAAAACAGTTCCAAGAGCTGGATTTACCTTAGGGGAGTGCAGCAATGTGTGGAGGGCAGGCCAGTGCTCGAGGCAGTGACAGATCTTGTGTCAAAGGGCTGCCTTCTGGAGAACCATGACCCAGTTCCTCTGGTGGGCTCCACCTGGCCTGAGCCCCTTGGCAACCCAGCCCTTGTGTCAAGGTGAAGTGTAGTGGCTTTCTTGCTGTATTAACAAGGGAGTGGATTCTCAATCACTAATTATCAGCTTTGCCATCATTATTCAATGTACTGAATAATAGGGTGTTGAGAACATGGGACAAGACAGTGTCTGGAATTCCCATCAGGGCCCTTTTGGTACTACCAAAAGAGAAACAGTGTTAGTATTTCAGTACTGTTAGTACTGTTCTGATGTGACCTTTAGGTCACAGTAGACAGGGACTGTTTGGAGTGTTTGCTATCATGGTCATCTTGGGAGCTCAGTGATCGCTGTGGGATCAGTGATCAAAGTGTGTAACTTGGCAGAACAATCTCAGAGGCTTTTCCAGGATTCTCTGCTTTTGTCTCCATGCCGACACTTCTGTTGCTGGGCTACTTCTTCTGGGAAACAAGCTTCTTGTTACTGAAACAATTACATTCAGTGATACCTCCATGGGCAGAGTCCTCTACCACGCTCTCTTTATGAGGCTGGAAAGGGTGAAGGGAAGAAGGGGACTTCACAATTCAGCTTTCAAATAGTAGTTGCTAGAAAAGGAGCTACGTGCCTAGAAAAATTTTCATCCTATGTTTATGAGCAGATTTAAGTGTTCCAGAACCAGCCTTAGAAAGAAATGCATATGTATATATAGCATAAAAATAATTGGTGTATTTCTGTAAAAACAGAAATCTACTTATCTGCTGAAGGGAATTACAGAATGCAAATGCTACATCATCATCATCTCTGCTGGCAAGATCAACCCAAGCATGAAGCTGGAGGTTGTCAGGATCTCTTGTTCCCGGGAAACAAATTGACACAATAAGATTAAGCCTAAAATCTCACAAATAACACAGATGTGAAGAATTTGTGGTCTCTTTTAAGGCAAATAAGATGTTATACCAAGGAGTAATGATTTGATATGCCCATATTTTGATTTAAACCTATACTTAAATGTTTTGTAGATATGTGTCTATACGTAGGTGTGAGCAGGCTATCCCTTTTTGAGTTTGTTCCTTTTCCTGTTGGAATTGACAGAATGTTTTCTTATTGTGCTTTGCTGGTCACAGTCCCAAGTCCTTCACTGGGACTACACATTATGATGACTTAGTGACAGGTTGGACACAAAGATTTTTTTCTCTCAGTATCAGAGCTCAAGCAATACGGTCATGAAGGGCTTAGTGTGTTGTTTAAGACCTTGGAAATGGATGAGAAACCAAGGCCAGAGCTTCCCCATTCACAAATGCTTAGGCAGATTAAGCTGTGGAAAGCAAACTGCATCCTAATATGTGGCAGAGTTTTGGATTGTTCCTCTGTAGGGGCCCAGGATACAATCCTCTCAGACTTTCAAAATGGCTCCCTAGTCCTGTTTAACTCACTTAACCATTGGACACTTCACTAATTGAAGGACAAGCAGCTTATTTTGACAATACCTATAACCTTTGTTTCAGTGGTTTTGTTCATCCTCTCACCTTATCTTGCAAATACATGCAATAAGAGACATTCGCAGACTTGCAAGTTTGTAAAATTGCAGTTATTTAGCAAACTTATACAATGTGAGCTGCAGCAGTTACATCATCACGTGAAGCCTGTGTCTGGGAGAAGGAAGAGGAGGAAAAGACCTTGAAGGACTATCATTTAGAGGTTCTGTGCTGGTACATTTTGAGGCCATAACCTGATGGCTCAGCAGCCCGCAAGGCTCAGTCCCTCGCTCCGTGGTCTCTGTGTCAGCAGGGTGTTTAATATGACAGTGCTTTTTGTGATACGAGCTGCTGACTTCTGGGACTACCAAACAGATGGTGACTACGTGAGAACACATGTAAGTGGCTGACACTGTAGATCTTGTTTTCCCCAGATGTCACGCTGCTCAGGATGCAGTATTTAAGGCTGGAATCAGCACAAAGGGTCCTATCATCAAGAAAGAGAGGAAAAATAACCACCACCAAACAAAACCAAACCCAAACACATTGAGGCCTCGTGGTTCCGATGCCCTGAGCTATAGGGAGCTTGTGAAATTTTCTAGTTTGGCAGGTCTGCCAAATTTTAGAGAAGGCAAAAATAACACTGCAGAGTAAATTTCCTCTGCGGAGTCTAGCATGGTACTATTGCAAAATTCAAGCAGTAAATAAATGTGAATCGGTGTAAAAAGAGAACTTTGGGAATAAAAATGAGGATGAAGAGTCCCAATATATATAAATGAAGCAATTTGCAATTTCTTACATCTTGCAGTAACGACAAAGGAAATGACAGTATAGTGTCTCCTCATCAGTGTTTGAAAGCTGCACCGTAGTGTTGGACTCCTCTTTGGCAATCTTTTCTTACTCAAGTGACTGAAATCTGTCAAATTCCAATAGACAGAAACAGGACCTGTTTTCAGAGTGTGTTGTTGACATTTTTCTGAGATGGAGCTCAGAAACGTCAGCCTTCTGACGTTTGTTCTTATATCAGCATATCTGCAGCTTGTGGAAGTTTAAATATTAAAGCGTAATGTCTGAATCATAGCAACCTTTCAGTGTCCAATGAGAAAGCCAATCTGTCTCATTCACATGGTACGTTTTACTCCATCTGCAGAAAGTAGCTTTATGTGTGCTTTTTAAAGTAAAGGAAAAAAAAGCTGAAAATCCAACCCTTTTTTGAAAATTACACTATTTTGGAGCTGGCTACTGCACAGGATTTTTTGCAAAGTGCCATTGAGTTTCTCAGCAAGGAACGGGGATCATTGTCTGGAGAGAAGTACAAGTGGGGGAAAAGCAAGATCCCACAAGTTTGGAAAAATGGGAAGTTTGGTTGAGATGGACAAACCTTAAGTTGCCTCAGAGTATCCAGTTGCATCCAACAGTCTCTCTGGGTACTGTGCCTGGTGCAAAGTGTAAGATAGCAGTGCAGAAATTTCAAGGCATGGGAGTAGCTGTAGTAGTCAGCACTCAAGCACAAAGGTTAAGCAGATGATCTCTGGAGGTCCACACTAAATTATTCCATGTGCTGAAGCTGTTCCTGCCTGGGATATGTGAAAGTTCTGAACAATAAGTTTGGTTTAAAATACAGTCATGGAAAAGAGGAGAGTAGTGAGGCCATACTGGCTTCTAAGCAATAAAAGTGATGTGAATTAGCTAAAGTGTCACAACTAAAAGGAACCTTCATGAGGAAGGGAGGCTGGGGGCATTGTACTCCAAATGTCACTATGTCATTCTCACTTTCCCATAAGCTGTTTGTCTCCACAATTTTTGAGAGACAGATGCCTGGTTGGAAGGACATTTGGAAATAGTTTGGTAGCCAGTGGAGATGCCCAGACAGCAGCTAAACCCTTAAAAAGTAACAGGAATGAAGCACTGTCATATTGACCTTCTGAGCCAAGGGGAACTGCTGTGCTGCTGAGATCCTGGTTTTTATTGCTGAAGGGGTAAATGAACGTACTTATTTAGCAAAATACTCAGAAATTTGGTTGTGTATTACACTGCTGATGAGACTGGATAATGATTTTGTCCAGGTTATTTTTGTGTGGTGGGAGAAGGGACAGTGTGCGTGTACTTTGTGCGAGCCTGTCCAGACAGCGTGTGACTGTCCTGACCTGCTGTCCTTGGTTGTCTCCTAAGAGAAGGTGCTTAAATAATGCTGGAGTTGTATGACAGGGGTTTTGTAATGTGAGTAAATATCATCTGTTTAGCTGTAAGCAAATAAATATTTTAAAATATCACAGTGGATACCTTAGGGGAAGAAGAAATATAGCTACTGCGTGATGCTTACACAGTGGGATCCTGGTTTGGGGGAGGGCTGTGCCTGCAGTTATTATGTCTCCATGTTAATTACAAAGTCAGGAAAAGGAAATGGGAGTGTTGTTGGAGGAAATCAGTGTATTTTGAGTTTAGTTTAAAAATAACCAACACCTTAAAAATCTTGTACAGCTGATCAGGAGATTAGTGTCAGGGTTTTTTTAGGAAACTTCAATCCTGAATATAACAGTGGATAGAGAGACTGCCATATTCTTGAAAGTGCTGGTGTGTTCAGAGTGTGGAAAATCACCCCTACTTGATATCTCTGAAGCTGAAACCAGATAAGTCTGGCCTCTTTAGAGGACATATTGTTCCTGCTGTCACTCGTATCTCTTCTGACATTGACAATTCCAATATTCTGATTCAAGATCTCAGTGCAGTAAAGATTTATGGTTGGTAGGTCTGAGAGTTGGTTTTCTTCCTGAATGATTTGTCTGAATGGATTCTTCTACCAGGAATACTGAAGCAGAGGAATATTGTTTACGTGAATGGAAATGAATTAAAATTTTAAGTTAATAATTTATAATGTATGACTCTTGTAGTGGTTTCAGCTGGGATAGCAAATTCTAGTGGCTGGTGAAGTGCTGTGTTTTGGATTTCAGATGAGAAAAATGTTGATAAAACACTGATGATTTAGGTGTTTTGAGTAGGCTGGGAGAGGGGGCATAAGGAACTGGGAGGGGACCTGGCCAGGACAGCCAACCCAAACTGGCCTCAAGGATATTCCATAGCAGATGGCATCATTCTGAGCAAAAACTTGGGAGGGGAGCTGCTGCTGCTTAGGGGACTGGCTGGGCATCAGCTAGGGGGTGGTGAGCACTTGCATTGTGCATTGTTTTTTTCTATTCTTCTATCATCATTATTATTATTTTCTCCTTTTTTTGTCCTGTCAAGCTGTCTTTATCTCAGCCCATGAGTTTTACCGTTTCCCAGGGTGCTTTCCCATCCCACTGGGGGGCAGTGAGGGAATGGCTGTGTGGTGTTTCGCTGCCTGCCGAGTTAAACCACAACTACAGTGAAAAAAAAACCACACCTGTTTGTTCACAGTATGGATTTCTTGTCTTTTCAGCTTTGCTTTGCTGTTTTGTGATCCAGAACACACAGCTTGTTAGCTGTTTATTACTGTACTGGTAGTCTTAACCTTGTACTTAGTTATTTATAAAGAATGATTTAATAGATTAGTTGTAGCCTTAACCAAGTCTTGCTTATCGATTTCCCAGTATAATAACAAATAAGTGCACTGACATAGTTAACTGTACAGATAATTAGTGGCTGCATGTTTGGAGCCAGATGCTCTGCTATGATAATAGTGGAATAAGTGGAGTTTTACCAGCAAATAACTTGGCCTGTTTTCTGTTTGGCTGTCTGGAAATGCACTTTTACTTCGTAAGCCCCGGTGTTTTGAAAGATCTGTCTGCAGGTATGTCATGGTTAGATGGAAGCTATAATTTCTAGGAAACAGCAGATGTTTAGGGTGTCTGGTGAATGACAACTCTGGCACTGGGCTAATTGTCACATTCTCAATGGGCATATCCCTGGTCAATGGTCTTAAGCCAGTAATAATCAAAGACCTGATTTATTGAGTTGGTATGGTTGTTTTTTTTTCAAGGAGGAAGAGGTATGGCATATCAGTTAATAAATTGAAAAGGACCTTCCTACATGCAGAAGATTTTAATTTGGGAAGCTGGTATCTATTGCTGTGTAGAATAATAATTTTAAGTAGCTGAACTAGAAAAGTGCATGTTGACATTCTGTTTGTGCATAAATTCATTCTTAATGTTGTAGGGCATAGTTGGATGCAGGGAACATTAAAAGATCTTGACAGTTTGTAAACCAAGATTCTGGTGTCCAACAGGAGGTGAAATTCACTTTATCCTAATCATTGATTAAAATTTTATTAGCAGACTTTAAAGATATCGGTGGGGCAGCTCTTCAGGGATGAGCAACCTAAACATGTGCCTTCCTGTTTCCATGGCAACACATCATTTTCAGCCTTTCCAGAGCCTGGATTGCATTGTGTACTGCAGGAGTATTAGATTCCGTAGAGCTATATTAACAGCTCAGTATTTTCCCTAAACCTTGCTGTTAAATATTTTTTTTATGATGATTAAAGTAAAAAAAGTAGTCGTGATTGTTGTGCTTTTTTAGAGAAATAAATAATGGCAGCAGAGCAGGAAATGAGAACTGGCAACTGGGGTAAAGTGTTTTGGTCCCATTCCTTGACTGCAAAACTGGCAATTCCTGTGACCATGCAAATCCACTTTGTCAATAAGGTCAAGGTTTTTGCAGGACTAGTTCTCAGTCTGGTGATAATTATTAAAATCTTTGGAAGTGTTTTTGATTCATATTGTTTAAGCTGTTGGAGAGAACTGAAGCAATGTAGTAAAGGTTAAGGCTATAAATGGTGGCCATTAGCAAGGATCAATTTTCCAGCACTGTGGATCATGGCCTTGGAATCACATTTAGAGGTGGCATTTTCAAGCTCGACGTAAGCGATTTGGTAACTTTCCAGGATATTTGAGGCAATTTCAGACTGCAGCATATTCATATTTTGCTATGAGCTTGAAACTGTTCTGCTGGATTTGGAATGTCAAACTTGTCTATCAAGTCACAGAACTCTTAAGACTGGGACAAAGCATCTCAGTATCATTTTTACACAGTTCTCAGCTGCTGTGAGCATGGGAAAATCCTTTAAAATGCATATCCTTTGGATAGAGAAATACCTTTTAGAAAGACGTGTCTTTTGTCTTCTCTGTAAGAGATGAATAATTCAGTATATCCCTATGCAAATGTTTGTTACTCTCTATGAAAAAATGTGTGCACCTTATTCTTCTCTCCATTTATGTAGTGTCAGTTTCCCAGCGATGAATCTTTGTCAAATACAGCAATGTGCTACAGTGTTTTCTGAGCTGATTGCAAGTGTGTCTTCTGTTTTGGCATTGTGGAGGCTTAAATCACTGTTGAAACTGCGAATTTTAAAATGCTATTTTAATGTTACCGCTGTACAGTAAGAGAAGCAAATTACCACGAGGAAGTATTTAAGCAATGCATGGAGATGCAGATCACCACAATATTTTCCTTTGGCCTTTAGGGTGTTTAATTTCCTGTTTCTCTAATTGTATAAATTTTTTCACGGGGTGTTGCGAGGCGCGTCAATAAAAATCGAGAGCTTTCACGGTAGTTGTCGCTATAGTTACACGGTGCAGCTCTTAGCCTCCTGCACAGAAAGTAAACCTCCTGCAATCCCCTAAAGCCCTTTATTGGCAGGGAAAGATTGAAAGAGACACTGCTGGTGAGCAGGTACTGAGCAGATTCTCTGTTGCACTGATACCCTTGCAGCTCGTGCTGTCTTCACGCAGAGGTCTGCAGAAATGTTGTGTGGGTGGGGAGAGGGGACAAAAGACATCTTTTCAGGGGGAAAGAGGTGCTGGACACAGAAAATGGAAGGTAAGAAATAAGTGCCAAAACGAATTAAAAATAAATCTCAGTTCATACATGATATTTGCTCCACACAAAAAGGAGTAAGTTGCCTTTTACAGCCCTGTGAGTGGTAGCCCTCTGCAGAGGCAGAAATGTCAGGCTCACAGGATGCTGCTGTTCACTGACTCCGGAATTCAGTGCCTAACTTAATCCTCAGGGTCTGTACAGCACAAATGTGGAAATCAATGGTGACTCCTAGCAATAGCTTTTTGTCTCAACAGATCCCACGTGCATTCAGGAGCCCTCAAATGGCTTTTAGCATGGCTCCTCTGTACTTAACTGAGTTCTGCTTTCACTCTGTATTATTTTCTTTCCTCTGTCCTGAATGGCCATTAATTTAAGGATGTTGTATGAATTACTGCTGTAAATTGTGAACTTTTAAAATGTTCCCTGGGATAGTCAAATGTCCCTGGACTGTAGATGGGGAGAAAAAAAGGACTGAGGAGTATTCTCTCAGGAAGTCACTCTTTTAAAACAGGCCTATATAAGTCACCTTTGCCTTAATGATTCCTTCTTTAAGTCCTTTTCATAACTGAATAAAGTAATATGGGTTTATTTCATATCAGTCACCATGTGACAAAGGATAATTAAGGGCATGATGTCAACTTTAAATTTAACTGTTTGTTTTTTCAAGTGTATTCTAAATACACAGGTGAACCAAATAACACCTTCATTTCAGGGTTTTTATTCACTTCTTTTCTCAAGTTCCAGGTTTACAGAGCACCATGAATCTAAACCTATGGATGATTATAAGCAACAGAGATTTTTAAGAGTTTTTTCATTATTTATTTTCATTACACAACATCCATAGGCTCAAGGTGAGGTCAGACCATGCAGCAGACCCTTGGCCTAAAGAGATAACAACCTAAAATAGCCAAAGTAGTTAAAATGAGGTGAGGAAATGTAGAAAGAGCACTCAGTGAGTAGCCTTTAGCCAGTAATGCAGCACTCAGAGGTTTAGTCCCCTGCTGTCTCCTGCTTCTTGTGATGGTTTCTGCCATTTGTCAGAGGGAAGGTCTGACCAGATGCCTTCAGAGCTCGGGAAGGAGGATTAAAGCTCTGCTTTGTGCAGGGTAATTCTCCCTCCATAATGAGAAAGTTTAGAGCCACATAAAAGGAGCAGAGCGTCAGTAATGGGAACAGATAGCTGGAAATGAAGGAATTAGTCGTGACTCAGGGTTTTGCTTTCAGTTGCACTCAAACTTTTTTCCTCATGGCTTCTTTTTTCAAGGATAAGCAATTGGTCCCCTTTGCCTTTCCCATCAAGGCTTGCCTTTGCTGCTTAAATCCTGTTAAGACCTTTGCTGATTACCAGTTGGAGAAGCAGCTTTGAGTCCATCCATGTAGTCAGCCTGAAGGAGAACTGGTTACCTAATCACATTGCCAGCTAAGTAGCTTTTGCACCTCCTAGGACTTGGGTCGAGCCAGTGCACACTGACATGAGGCTGAACTTGAATTACATTGCCTTGCAGATGGAAAGTTGTGGTCAGTATCATGTTAGTCAAATGAAACCTTCAAAAATAGAATTATGCTTTGGGCTGAATACAATGTTGTCATTGTTTAATTGTCCCCTGGAGAGCCAAAAAAATTTCTCAGTAGCAAAAGCATCCAAAAAGCATCTCTTGCAGAGAAAGCAAGAAATATTTCTGCCTGAGAGAGCTTTGGGAGCTTTCTAAAACAAATAAAAAAACCTAACCAAGCCAAAAAACCCACAACACCTAATTAAAAAAAAAAAAGAATTAAATAAAGTGCTGTGGGAACTGTAGACTAATTAATTAGAAAGATTTCCTAAGAAATTTCTGAAAAATATAACCTTTCATTCTGGAAAGTAAACAGTTCCATGAGCAACCTTTCAGCAAGACATGCTTGCTAGGAGAGAAGGTGTTGAAAATCAGAGCAACCAAAATTATTCAAACCTTACTTCAACACAGTGATTTAAAGCATTCAAAGCAACAGCTACTACTTTAACATAAGAATAATTCCCATTTCTTAAGAAATTACTTCAATGTAATGTGTTTCCTCCCTAAAAATAGGCATTCTCATGCAGAATTTGGTAACAATCCATCAGGCAGCTGAAAAAGCTTAGGAAGTCCCTTTGGTATAAGTTTGAATGAACTAAATACCAAAGATGCAGTAAAACTAGGAAGACACAGCTTGGTGCTTGCTGAAGGGGCTCCTAATGCAGAGCTCATCATCGTGCTAGAGAAGGTTTTGGGTGCACAACATTCAGAGTTTTCTGTGCATCGATGACATTTTGGACAATCAGGTTGCATAAGTATGTTCAAAATTGTTTGAAGGTTTGGGGGACATATCAGTTGAACAGTTGAAATATCAGTGGGTTTCTGATTTTGCCTGGAAAGCATCTTATTTTTTGGAAAGCTCAATGTCTCCTGACAGCAAGTTTGTAAAGCAGGTTGGGCTGGGCATCTGGGGCAAGGTCTGTCTGCTTTAAAATTAACTTTAAACTATGTCTAAGCTAGTCAGATATCTGTAGGCAGTGGAGAGGAAGAGATGGGTAAAAGGGTGGTGGTAGAAGGATTTTTTTTTAGATATTTGCTTTGGGTGAGATGAACCCCGCTCTGAAACTGCCTGTTTGTCACTTGAGTGTGAGGTGATTTGGATTCCTCTGTGAAGGATGGCCATGTGCATGCACAGGTTCATGCACCACGGATGTTTTGGGCTTGGGCAAATTGAATCCCAAGTACAGAAACTCAGGTACTCCAGAAGAGCAGTGAGCATCTGCAGAGGGATGTGTGCAGAGACAGAAATCTTCTTGTCCTACAAATGCAGGGTCTGAAAGCATGAAATCTGTTAAGCAAACATCCAGAGTTATGTGTAGAATGCATGTCTGTATGTGTACATAGAAAAATTTTGCAAACACAAACATTAAGTGTATATTAATTATTACCACTCGTGTTGTAGTCCTTTTTAATCTCTCTTTTTTTTGGACAAAAAAGGAAAAAGACACATGGCTATCTGTGGTCATCTTGAGATATTTTTACTTGGATGGTTCTTGTATCCTTTGTAGTATTTTAAAGTAAAGGTTATGGTCTTTATTTTTAAACTTTCTGTGTCAATAATTATTACAGAGAGTTTTAAAATGCTGATGGTGAAAATGCTGATGGTTCCTTCTCCCCCCGCCCTCCCCCAAGATAAAAAAAAAAAAAACTATTAAAAAAATGAAAATACTCCGATTTAGGGAATCCAAGCATTTTTAAATCTTTAGATTAATTTGGAACATGAATCACTTCTGCTAGATTGACGGGGGTGCTTAAATTCTTATTCTTGCTTCATCTATTCCTGAACAGATTTAGGAAGCCTTCATGTATTGGGTTTCACTGAGATGGAGTTCATTTTCCAGAATCATGAGAATTGCATTTTGGTTCACCCATGAACAGAACTACAGTTCTGTTAGTAAGTGAACCTGAAAAGTAAAGATCTCTTAGCTGCATTGTACAAAGAATATTTTAACGATTGCTGTTTAGCAGGCCTTAAGTTATTACAAAACCTGAGAAAGAAACATTTCAAAGTTATTTGAGAAAACACCTCAACACTGTCTGGCTTTGCCATCTTCATTTTGGTTGTTCTGTTTTCCAGCAGTGTAAGGAATAAATTCAGCTTCTCTCATATTGTGAGAACTACTTTGTGTGGTGTTCATGTGTACACAGTCCTGTGGACACACAAGCATGTCATCTATTGCTTTTCTTGATGCATACTGGAGCTTGCTGTTTTACCAGAAGTTTGGGCTGGATTGGGTGTTGGTCTTTTACACTATTTTCTCAGTATTATTATCCATCACTTAAAAGGGTTTCATGCTGTTGCTTTTTCTCTGTGAGAAATGATAAATATTTATCATAGGGCCAGATGTGGCCTTAAATTCTACCTAATTCTTTTCTGTCTCCCTTTCTTTCTAGGTTGCTTTCTATAGCTGCTCCTGCTGTGTAATTAGTCTAGTGCCAAGTATAAAATGGAAGAAACTGGCTTTCTGCATGGACACAGGAAAGAGCAGTTAGGCCAATGTATGGAGACCTCATATTTCCAGGGTTTCTGTTTCCTCCAAAGTGAGGAGAGCAAAGCTCCTGAATTCCTAATTTGGTCAAATATTATTTCAGAGATAGAGGTGTTTGTTTCGTTTATCTTTTTTATTCTGAAGAATACTTTGTTATTCTAGGTCTCTGGAAGATAAAGTCCTTCCAAAATGGTGTCAGATATTCCTGTGTTCAGTCCAGCTAGTTTCTTCTCCTCCCTGAGGTTATGCAGAGGATCAGATGGGAAAGTGCTGAGCGGCATCTCAGGGACCCAGCTTGCATTGTCCATTCTGGTCTCCGACCTTCTGGAGCTGGCATGGTGCCTCTGAATCCCTCTGCCCATCAGCTGTTCTCCCTGCTCCTGTGCCAAAGGCAGATTTTACATTCCAGCCTCAGATCCCTGCACCTGATGCATGAATGCTGTTTTCAGTAGAACTAATTTGCCAGCACCAAAAAATGTAGCAGAGCAGAAATCTTCAGAAAACATCTCACAGCGTTGATTTGCAGGAATTTTTCATCTCAGGGCACTGTTTTGTGCTTGCCTTTCTTCCAAGGACTGACTTGATACATTCCCTCTGCTTAAGGAGCCACCCCCAATTCAGAATTTAGGTGCATCTTCTACTGTTGGAGGCACAGTGGTGAGGTGTCCTTAAAATGTTCCTTGAACCTTATGTGTTAGGGATATGGTTTGCCTTTCCTAATTAGAACAACTAAAATGGTGTCACTTGGCACCCAAGTGGTATCCCAAATTCTGCCATCCCAAAATGCACTCTCCTTGCCTTGTGCATTTCTAGGGAATATTAGATAAGAAGGATGTGAAGAGTGAACGTATGGATATATCTGACCCACAGAGGAGGGTGAAGGTAGAAATGGGAAGAAGCTGTGCTACAGCAAGGTTATTTTCTGACTACCTGGCCTGAATATGTGAAAGGTGTGTTTGCACACCCATAATCTACTCTGTGCCACTCAGGGCTGGGGTCTGTTTGGCCCTGTGTATTGCTTGAATGCTCCTATTTTGCCAGCTTGGTATTGAAATTTAGCAGCTTTGGTTTTTTCCATCAAGAATTACGGATTTGTAATGAAATGGTTCAGTGGATAAAAGTAATGAAGAATAGAGTAAAATTTGTCCATACAGATCAAAAAAGGTAAAAGTTTGCGAGCTATGCTTTACATCTTGCCCAGAATCTGTTCTGTACCAGAAGTGATGTCAAAAACTGTCTCTATCTAAGCAAACTCGCCTTTGGTTTTAACAGACATTGAAGGCAGAACTTTTCCTTTGCTTAATATCAACAAGCAATTCCCCCAGACCTCACTCAACAGTCATGTATGATTTTGAAATGGTGATTGGAGAAGCAGATCCAATCCTGCCTTATAGGCACTTTCCTTTTGAGGCTGTCTGCTTTGATTCTCTTCCTGATCATTTTTAATTCTTATGGTTTAATACTTGTTTTTAATTATAGCTGGCAAAGCCTGTTCTCCCACTCTTTCTTTCATAGCCAGTATTGACCATTTGCTTCTTTTTCCAGAACTCTTAGTGAAATATGACACTTAGTGAAATATGACACAACTCTTGCTTTAAAAGTACAGTTAAGAGAGTTTTTATTCCTATGGTCCTGGTCCTCCTAGCTGTTGCTTACCTGTGGAGGAAATTTGTGTATCCCATCTGGTACTATTATTTGGCTCATTACTTTGCATAAGTTTCTTGACACAGTGATATGACTGGAGTTCCTGATCTTGTCCTAGCCCTTCAGAAATAGGAAGAGCTGGACCACTTGGGTCCTGCTTTGCAGAAATCAGACTAATGGCTTAGCCATGTGGATGGGACTGAGGGTGCAGTTTGTGGTGTTAATACTTTGCAGTTTGTTTGGGGTTTAGTTGTGGGCAGTTTTTTGAACTGGTTTTTGTTCAGTTAACACCAGCCCAGCCCTGCACAGCCAGCCTTGGGTAGGAGCATTGTGTTTCATCAGTCCTTCTGAAAAAACGTGACCTGCCTTTGGTGCGCGCACTTGACGTAAACCTCTCTGTGGTTTGTGTTTGAAGTCTGAATCATGGGATTTTTTTTTCTATTTTTTTATTTTATTGCTTGATTTCATCTTTTGTCACAGCTGTGTCAGGTGTCTGTTTTCTTCTTTGAAAGGGGTCCTGTTAGTTCACAGAACTATATTGCACGAGGCAGAGGACAATGGTGGCTGCAAATGGCATCAGTGTGAACGTGAGGACGTTACTACTCGTTACTCCTTTTCTAGGTGCTCACATGACCCAACCCTTGCTGTATCTGAGTAGATCTAGAGTTACTCTGTTCAGACCCACCCCAGTGATGAGTATAAAAATTCTTGTAACAATAGGCACAGACTGAGACAGACAGACAAGACAAGGCACATGACCCACAGGAGTTTTATTGGATGTGCGCTTGCACTACAGTACAGCGTGCCGTGGGCACACTTGAACCGGGTACAAGTGGGTTAAATCAAGTACAACAGTTGCAGCACAGAGGGAACTTGTAATCCACAAATCCTGCCCAGGAAGGAGCGTTAGTTCACCCTGAACTCTCTCTGACTACAGCTGTGCTGTAGCTCTTATCGAGCTCTGTGTTTTAAAGCTCTCACAGCACTCAGTACTGCAGTGCTGTCACTGTTACAGCTGCACTGTGACGCTTGCAGGGGTGCCCTCCTCTGAGCCATTGTGATACACCAAGATCACAATTTGAAACTTTGCAAAATAAGGCATCCTAATATCATCACTGCTGAGCTGCAGCTACTTTTGTTCTGTGGTGATGTTTGCGTAGCTGTGAGAAAATCTACCAGTTCAATCAGTAAGATGGAAACTGAGCAACTCAGTCACCACTTATTTCCTTGATTTTTCTTTTTGCATTTCTAACGCTTTAGCTTGTGACTGCTGGAACTGATCTCAGATAACTTGTTAAGCATGGGGGGAAAAAAGCCCTCACTTGTTTAATATCAACAAGCAATTTTTTTAGACTTCACTCAACAGTAATGCACATTCATATCATGTGTCTTGAGACTTGACCAAAATGCAGCCTTGCAAATTGCTAAGGGAAAATGAAAGGGGAGAAGTTCAAACTGAAGCCCATTTAAACACAAAGCTATTTTACATAAGATGTCCATGTGAAAGGTTTACACATTTCAGTTCTTGGTTCTGAGTTGAAGAATTGTATTCTGCAGAAAAGGACACCTTCAGAGATAAATCCTAGAATGCTCACTTTTGTTCAGTGCAAACAGCCCTTCAGAGGAAGAGAATAGCAGTCAGAAGAGAAGAAATTGTAGGTAAATGTGACCATATGGACTATCTCTTCAGCTTTTGTTATATAATAAGTATTTTTTATAAGATGCCGAGGACTGACAGGCAGCTAGAGCCTGGTCTGTGTGATTGCCTTAAAGCTCATGCTTGTAAACAGACCAGTGTTCTACAAAGGGTTGCCTTATGAAATATGTTAAGCACCAAAGCATTTCCAGAATATTCTTTTCCAACCTAGCTGCTCTTCCTTGATGAGAGACTTCCTAAGAGCCCAGTGGGGTCTCTTGTTTTTTGACTTCAGCCAGCAAGGAGGAGGAAGCACCATTTCACCTGCATGCACCTGCTCATCCTGCTGACTGTCCCTTCTCCTGCTCTTTGATTTGCTTAGTGCTGTGAAAGCTACAGGTAGGACTGGAATGCAGTTTGAGGGGGTTCTCAGATTGTTGCTTCTGCATTCATTCATCTGTGACTTTTCCTAGGCCTGTGCTGAAGATGCCCTTCAGTTCTAGGTCTTGGAGGTAACGTTGTAGGTCAGATGAATCACAGCTGTCCCCTCCTTTTCTTTGTGTCATCACTTACGTCAGTTTGAAGTGTGTGCAGATTTGAAATGGTAATGCTTTACTACCCAGAATTGATGGGCACAAATGGCCGTGGCACCATGTGGTCCCACAGGACACTTGAATGACTCGCTCTCTTCTAGATGAGCTCTGACATTCTGCCTTGTGTGGATGACCTCTTACTAAGCACTAGGTATAAGGTATTTTCTGCATGTTCTGTTTCACATAGTACAGAGGGCCATGAGACTGCAGTCTCTGGCTCTGTTATGAGACTGATTGTCTAGTTCTGGTCATACAAAGTTAGAGCATTGTGACACATTGAATGCCTGTCACTGTGAGAGGCAGGGATGTAAGTTCTGAATGAATGTCACTCTCTGCCACGTCTGATATCCTGATGGAACAGACATTAGTGCCACGGCCAGAGCCTCAGGACAAATCTCTCCATTAATTAATTTCTATCAGGTGTTTTTGTCCTGTACTTAAGTGACCAAAATTCAAAGATTTTCTTGTCTTCTACAGGTGTAGAAAAAAGCATCCTTAATGCTTAATCCTCTCTGCACTGCAGCTGCTTCGTGTATGATATAATCCTCGTGTATTGTCAGTGGACCAGTTACGTTCAGTCTTGCACAAAGTCGTGAGCCCAGGTTTTGTTCTGTGTTGAGTTGGAGATGCTTTCCTGTTGGGAAGGAATTGACAAGTTTGAGTAAAACCAAAACAACAACGTCGTGCAGCACCTGTGAGCTTTAGACATAGTTAATGCCATTCATGTTTCCCCATGGAAACAGAAATGTGAACAGATAATCCTTGCAGTAGGTTTCTGTCCTTGCTACCTACACACAGCAAAGCAACCACCTCCATCCTACAGGGCTTCAGCTCCACCACAAAAACTACACGGGTGCAGCAGCCCAAGAAACCTGTAGTTGCAAGTCTGTTGTTTTTAAATCCTAGGATATAGTTTTGTGAATTTCTTCCTCTTATTTTTTTTTGCTTCAAAGTGACGATGCATAACTGAGAAGGAAAAAAGTAAACTCTATCATAAACTAGCCTGAGTGGTAACCTAAACTGTTTATTTGATGTGATGTGGAGTGATTCTTTCAAATAGATACATATTAATTTGTGCAGTGAGCCATTCAGCTCCTGCTTTGAAGTGCCCTGTGAGAACAGAATGAAATTTCTATTGTCATTGTAATTTGGCAAGATAGCACTTCCTCTAGGGGTGGGCTCAGTTATTTTCCTGATGCTAAAAACAGTGCACAGGAAAATGCACAGCATGTTTGCATGGATCTGCTACAGCTTTTTTTTTTCCTAAGTGACATCTTCTCTGCATTGTTGGATGTGGGGTTCCTTCTCCACAGACAGTTTTCAGGCTGTGGCTGATGTGCTACATTGCCTTTGGAAATTATCTTATAATAAACATGATTTCTTCCCCTTCCCATTTTGTAACTCTTGGCTACTTATATGCTGTTTGTGGGACAGACACTGATTTCAAGGTACGAACTAGAAATTAGACTTTCCCAAGTGAAATTTAATTGCAGAGGAGATGTGTAGCCTTAATGCTGCCTTTTGCAGTACTGCACATGCCTGAGCTCCTCTTAGGCATATTGTGATCTCAGTTTGATTTTCTGACTCTCTTCAGTAGGTGGTTATGGATTGTAATTGGATATTCTGACAGTTGGCCTTGCAGCCATGACCCAGTTTGAAGTCCCTGCTGTATTACACAAGATACAAACCTAGCCAGGGAGAAGGTCCTATAACAAAACAGGACTTCTGCTGGGAAGAAAGAATAGTTCACATAAGATATTAGTTTAGAGCACCAAGTCAGAGGCATCCACCTAGTGCAGGCATCGTGCATTTGCTGTGATGAATTGTTTGAGGGCATTGAAAGTTGTTCTTTCCAGGTGCCAGGATGAACCAAATATGCATGATCTGAAGTCAGCTTACTTTTCACTTGTGTAAAACCACTGCTGAGGAGGGGGCTGGGTGGTTTAGGTCCACTGCCTGAGGAGAGCTACTAATGATGTAAAGGTGGAGTGAGGGCAGGTTGTTGACTGAAGGCTAACTTTGAAATCAGCATGCCTTTAGCACCCTGGCTTTGTACTTAATATCAAAAATGAATGGTGTTTCTTACCTGTATATTGTGTTAGCACTGCAATGTGTCTGATTTTTATCCAGCTTACTCACTTGAAAGCCAGACACCTTTCTGAGAGCTGAACAGCAATTGGATGGGCTGCCTGGAGCACATGGCAGCTTGCTCCTTGGAAATGTGGCTCCATAATAAAAACTGAATGAGATTCTCTGAGTTCTTTCCTAGTTTTGGAGGTCCAACTGTGTATGATGCCATCATACATTCCACTTACCAAGCTTTGCCTTTAATGAGAGCTTGCACAATGCCTAGATTTCCCTTTTAGCTATTAATACAGTTCCATGTTTTTCTGCAGAAAGCAATTGATACCGAACCTGTTTCTTACAATATAAAATTGCAGATCTTTTCCACTAATGGCAGAATTGTTGCTATTAAAAATACAAAAGTTTAGAGTGACGCTTATTGCCTTTTATTTTATGTGACACCCTGAACCACCAGATGGCCTGAAAAAAACAGGAAAACATATTAATTTGTGTTTTGCAACTCCCTGGGAGAAGTATAGTCTAAGTCTCCTTCTGTGTAGCGTAACATTGTTCCTTGTCAGGTTTTGAAGGTTTTCAGATAATCAAGGGAAGGTGGCTGAGACACCTGAATTTGGGCCAGCCCTGATGCTGTTTAAAGAGTTGTGACTTGTTCTGAGTTGAGCTCCTGCCTACTGTAACATAACAAAGGAGTAAAGTAGCAGTAATTTAAGGTCAAAAAGAAATAATAATTTCAAGTATTGTAGAGTATTGCTAAGATCACAGAGCCAATATGATAGAGCTAGCTATAGTAAAACATGTTAACATTTCCCTAAAATGTGAAGGTGTCTCTTGAATAACTTGACTTGAATAACTTGGCTTGTCTTTAAGGCCAGCTTCTGTTTGTTTGCTGGTGGAAAGAATGAGAGAGGAGAAACAGAAGAGCTTTTAAAGATTCCAGTGATAAGCCTCCAGGGCACAGGCTGGTTTAGAAGCAGGCTGTTTGTAGCCTGAAGCTAGGCTGCAGTGATATTTGCAGCTTCCTTCTTTCCTTGCTTTCCTTGCTTTTCCTTCAGACCAATTGTGAAGATGTGATTTAATATAATCTATCTTCAGCTGCACAAAACTGATATGCCAAGGCTAGGACGATCACTTGGTCTCCCTTCATCATCACCAAAGTGAGACAGACTTGATTTTCACACCAGTGTTTGGATAAAATGGATCTCTTGCTCTGCTGGGGAGATGCAGATGTCTCCATTGGCTTTTGAGGAATACAGAGGATAATGAGCTGTAGCTAAGTTGCTGGTTTTTTTAGGTGACTGAAGTTAAGTGCAGTGAATCTCACCCAGAGCACCTTATTTGCTAACATTGATTCTTTCATCTGAAGATTCCACTCAGCAATGAGGAGCAACTCTAAATTCTCTTCTTTCTCCATAATTCTCTCCAATCTGATGCAGCTTTATTTTACCTAGAGATACTTTTCTCCAGTTTAATGAACCTCTAGATTGCTGTTGTCACTTCAGTTACCCTGAGAAAAGCCTGGATAATTACTGCAGACAAAAGGAGAGCAGTAGCCCCTTCTTGTGTTATTTGACCAAAACAGATTTGTTAAGAATTTTGTTGTCCTTATGTCTTGTATATTCAATGTTTTGGGAAAAATCCTGAATAGCATTACTCTAAACTTTGATTAATGTGATTGTGAACAGAACTGCTATGTTGTCATGTGAATTCTGTGGGTTTGATTTGTACTTTGAGTATTTATGTTTTCAAAGAGAAAAAATGTTGTAAATGCAACATCTTACGTGGTTTAACTTAACCAGTAAAATGGAGTAACTTTCCCTCACTTCACCGAACAAATCCCTTGGTTTGAGAACATGCTACAGTGCTTGCTCTAAATTTTGTTAGAAGCAATCTGTAGCTGTGCTAATACCCATCATTCTAATGCTCTTCCATCCTGGGAAGGTCTGGCACAGACATAGAAACTGAATTTTCTTGTGAAGGCATGCAGGGCTGCTGGTTCTGTGTTTTTATCAGCAATAAACTGGAAATAGAAGCAATCAGAAAGAAAAAAAAATAAAAAGGGAGAGGAACGTGGGAAAAGGAAAAAATCCATTAAATGGTGCCCTTTGTCCAGAGGCTAGCCATTAGTTCTTCTTAGGGTCTGCCTTTAACTCTGCAGATATTCCTTTTATGTCATTTTTTAAATAGATGCTTCATTACCTTCAATCTTCACTGACTTTGACTTCTGTGCCAGTGATTCACAGAGCTGCTTGTTCCCTCCTGGCCACTTTCACCACACTCATTTTGCCCAGCCCTCCTCCAAGTTCTGTTAATATGTTACTGCCCAAAAATGTACTGGGTGCGTTTTCTGCAAATTCTGCTTTCTCTGACACAAGTCAAGCACTTGACTATTTCTATGTACAAAACCTTTTATTGAATCTTCTACAGGTAGATGTGGTACAGTTACACCTTTCATTTTCACAGCAAAAATTCTCTGCCTTTTGGCTTTCCTGATTCTGCCTTGATGGTGCTGAGAAACCTTTTTGTGGCTTGTCATTCCTTATCTGTCAGCTGCCCTTTCATCTCTTTAGATTTCTACCAGCCCTCCATAGATGTACAAGGCGTTTTTGTGTAAGATCATTCATAAATCCTACTTAATTTCTATTTTTCTATTACCAGTTTTCACTCTTGTCCCATTTCAGTAACCTTAGAGATCACTGGAGTCATGGAGAAAAATCTATTTTTGTGGCCTTTCGACATGCTTGGAGAAGTAAAGGCCGGAAAAGACTCCACAATCCTTATTTTAGGGAAGATGTTCTTTTCTGGGGGGTTCCTAGCTTGTAAATTTTTCTGTGATGTTTTTTCAAAAGACATTTCACTGGATAAGTTTATCAATTTTAGAGGTTAATGTCCTAATGCACTGTTTCTTTGACTATTTATTATACCATTAATGTACCACTGAGCAATTTGTAATACAAAGTGAACAGAAAATTTCTGGTTTCCTCTCTCTTGTCTTGATGGGACAGGATGAAAAAAGAAATAAGAAACCCTATAAACAGATGTAATGAGTCTTCACAGAAGCATGTAAATTGTTGTAATAATTGCTGGTGTCTTGTAAAAAAAGTTTACCACAGTGATCTTATTAATGTTAGGGCATGTTGCATTCTCTTTTCTTTACATTTGTAAGCTTGGCTCATTCTGCAGGGTTCACATATTAACTGTGCCAACAAATGTCCTTTCTTAGGCAGAGCTTCCTTGAATGATTAGTCTGAGATGTATCCCCAGTATGGGCTTGAGGTGTCTTTTCTCTGTTTTTTTAATAGTCACATAAACATTTTTACCTGGAGCCTTACCAAAAAGCAAAATTCCATTAGCCTGTAGGATGTTCTGTTGATGTTTAAATGGGATATGTTGCCCACTCAGATTTTGGCACTTTTTGGCAGCACATGTGAGCGTATTTGTGGTGTAGGTTGTCAATATTGCACATGCACAATCATGAGAATACCTGGTGCCTCCTGAGATATGAGTGACAATTTCTGTATCAGGTGAGATGTGCCTTGGCTACTGTGATATTCTGGTGGTGCTTTATTGTGTTCCGTTGCCTTAAAGATTGTCAGGAAAATGAAATGTCATTGCTTAGCTACACCTGGCCTCAGTAATGTTTGCACTTCATTGTAGAAGAGGGGAAATTCAATGTACTAATAATGTAAAGAGAGCAGAGGACAGCGAAATGTTACAGGATTTGCAGGAAAGATGGCCCTGCTAGCTTTGCAATCATTTGTTTCTGAATTTTGAAAAGTAAAAACGTGACTGGGATTAGAGTTTGTGAATTTTGGCACTTTTCTTCTCATTATTTGGAATCCAGAATGCTACGTCCTGCTGTTAATACCTGCTGCTTTTCAAAAGTAACAGTGGTATCACAAACATGATTATATGGCAGGATGGTTTTCTTTTTTGGTATAGAAAGTCACAGACAAACTGGCAGCCAAACAAAGAATAAAAAATAGGGAATAAATAGCACTTGTAGTTCAGAATAAGGTCGTTTTGGTGGATTTTTATTTTTTATGCCAGCCATTTATAGAACAAAATTTGCATATTGTGCTTCAAAAAGAGTACTATGGGGTAATAATAATACATGAGTTATTATTTGGGATATGAAAGAGTAGATGTTACAAAAATAAATAATAAAAAGGGAAAATAAGAATAATAAAAGCAGTGAAATGATGTCAAACCAAGCAGAAGAGGTAGGATGATGAAGAATAGGGAAGGCTGTTGAAGCCTTGTATTTAAAGGAAAAAGGTGACATGTGAACTTGAAGCTAGGAATGAAATGCAATTTGGCTGAGCTGTGGCTCTGTGTTCCCCAATCCTGCAGGATCATGCTGTGAATGAATAAAGTCACTGCTCTTGATTTATCATACTTCTGCTTACTAGGGGAAACTTGAAAGATAGAGATGCTACATCATTTCAGGGAGGGCTCTTAAACTGCAGAGAGATTTCTGTGGGCTCTGCATAAATACTGAACTATGTATTTACTGAGTGATTTTCAAATGTCTTTGTTATTTTGAGCTCTCTTCTGTTGCAAACAATATGGAACAGGATGGAGAATCAGTCACTGGGCTTATTTACATTTTCAAGAAAACCGGAACATTTTTCCCACCTTAGCAGAATTTCTTAGAATGTAAATAGAAAATGACTCGACAAATCTGCTCCTCCAAACTAACCTAGGCTGTTGTGTTTCTGTGGTCTTCATCCTGTATTTTCTGTCCTCTCTTTCAGGTGGCCAGTGCTTCTCCTGGGGATGGAATGAACATGGGATGTGTGGTGATGGCACAGAAGCAAACGTTCGTGTCCCAAAGCCTGTCAAAGCTCTTGGCTGTGCAAAACAGATCTTAATTGGATGTGGGGCAGGACACTCCATGGCCCTCTGTCAAACTCCTCACTAGACCTGGAATCAGCACGCCTTGGATCATAACATCATGGGTGTGGATGGACATCTTTGGATTGTGCAGCTACAGGAGAGCTGCCCGTGATTAACGTGGTACTTGGAAACTGCAGATATTTTCCTAAATCCAAAAGGATCGACTGTTCATTAAAAGCTCTAATAGCTTAATTGTTTCCTGGGTTCTTGACACAAGGATTGACTTTCTTACCCACAGGTAGAATTACAGACATTCTGCCTTGATGCAGTACAGCTGAAGACAGATTTACAGTTTCTTGTTCTTCTGAGAAGTCTTTGAGGAAGAAACTGACTGCTTAACGACTTGTTGGTGTATAAATTCAGTCTGAAGGAATGGTCTCAGAAGGTGGTTTTTGTTATTGTGTCTTTACATCATCATATGTTGCACCTGCCAACTTCTACTGTGGTTGTGAGCTCCCAGCAGCTCTGAAAATTGTTTGTGTGACAAAGAAATGCCAGTGAACTTGACTAGATGCATACACACATTTTAAGCAGAAGATTAGGATTCAAAGAAAAAAAAAAGCATTATAATTTAGAAGGCTGGCAAAAGGGGAAAATGAGGCCCTTTTGAACTAGCTTTGTCTTGATTAAACTGTGAAAGGAGCAGTATTTTTAGTGGATTATGTTCTGTGCCAGACATCAGTTTATTATAGATTTACAGAGATGCAGACCTGCATGAATTATCATCAGCTTGCAAACCAAACCTGAAGTTTCTGGAGGTGCTCCTTAGGGAAGGAAAACTTCAAAGAGCTCTTAGAAACAATCAAGAAGTTCTTATCAAAGGGCATAAGCCAGTTGTAGCTGTTGAGGACAGCCTGATCCAATGTAGCTCCTGTGTTTCCATCTGCCTTGGGATAGGAAGACATCAAAATCTAACCAAAAAGATTTGACAAGTTCTCCAGCCTAAAAGGCAGACCAGAGTGCTCCTGATAATTTCAGGTTAGTTCTCACTTCTGTTTTGCAGCCCCACTGAGCTGCTGTTCACAGCATGCCCACAGTACTTGTTCCAGGTGGGAACTTGACAGAGAACGTAGGCCTGTCACTTCTTTTGGTAGGGGAAAGGAAAAAGTGTAAAATGAGATGTCTTTGGATATTATTAGCTGCCTATGTTGAGCAAAATTTTGGAAGCTATTTATAAAACTATTTTTTTCCATACAAATGCAGTGGATGCCATTAAAGTGGATATTTACCACCCACAATACTTACATTTGCTGTGGTGTTCAACGTATTTCAAGCTCTAAATGTAGAGAATTCTACTGCGTAGTAAATGTACCTTTTAATGAGACCTACTATTGCCAAACATTGGTTTAACTTTTAAAGCAGGCTTACCAGGGAAGAAGCCTTACAAAATTACAAAATGCTCAGAGAAAGGCTCTTAGGAAATAGGACAGGAAGACCTCCCAATGACGTATCAGCTTACATTTGCAGGAGGGGGAATTGAGGTGATAATATGGGCTGCATGGGTTTTTTCACCTGTGGTTTTACAGCACTTATAGTGATTGGTTTCACTTTCAAGATTATTTTATTTTTCTATTCAACAGATGATAAACTTGAGCAGACTGTGAAGCTGATTTTAACTCTTACAGACTGCAAAAGAATAATCAAATGGGTCCTCTGCAAAATATACAGAATTAAGATTTCTATTGTAATTTTTTTTTTTTTAATCCATGTGTTAGTTGTGGTTCTTCATGGTAGTATACTGTTCTAGTGACCTTTTGCACATTTAATTATCTAAGCTGATATTTATTGACTGTTCTCAATGCCACTTTCTGGATACCAAAGCTTCTCTATTATATGCACTGAACAGTTTCTCATGCTTTCTTTGGCAGTCCTGTCTGAAGTTCCTATTTGTGATTTCTGCAAAATCTGTGTACCAAATCGACATGTTCTCTTGCTTCAGTAATTATCTCCTCTAAATAAGTCTGTTCCTTGATTAATCACAGCTAATATGTGCCTTACTGAGGTTTACTGGACTGGACATGTTTTGACTGTGTGCTGTTGCTGCAGTTCATTGCAGAGGAGCCCAACAAATTATGTAACAAATAAATGTGAGTTGGATATTTGAAATTGTTCTCAATTTTTCACGCCTGTAACACGAACACGCTTTTGGAACACAAAACTTGATTTGGGATGATAAGGTGAAGAAAGAAAGGAGTACGTCAGTTTGTTCCTGGTCCTGATCTGGTCTTTCATATCTGCATCTGATCTTCATCTTTGAAAGGCAAGAACTGCATTTTTCTCTCTTTTGTTGTGCCTATATAGGTTGGAGACTTTGGGAAGCAATGACTTTTCTTGACGTAGTGAGTGCTTTGTCATCAGTCAGGGCTTCTAGGTGCTGCTGTAGTACAGAGAGTGAATAGAATTCATTGTAGAAGGTGCATGGCTGAATGTCAAAACCAAGTTGCTGCTCATTCTTTCAGAAGTGAATGCCCTGTTTTGTATGTCAGTGGCTTTGTTTGCAGAATAAAGCACTGTACAAAATCAGCCATGGCTTTCTCTGTGAGGAAGGCAACACACAGTGAAAAGTTCCTAATCAAGTGGAAGAAGACAACTTTCCATGCTGATGTTGAGTTTATAACTGTTGCCTGTTGATTAATCCTCATGGGGAAGGTCAGCCTCTGCAAGGCAAAATGCAGACCCAGTGTGCTGTGGTTCATAGAGTTCCTTAGCAAGTCTTCTGTGATAAACAAAGCAAGAAGGCTGTTACATAAGCATTCTGCATTCAGGCTCAAATGGAAATAAACTAACAAAGTTTGTTTTATGTGTATATATATTTTTTTTTTTAAAAAAAAGACACTGGAACAAGTGAAGCATCTGTGTAGCTGCTCTCCCCTCCCATTTTCTGAAGATGAGTAAACCTGACAGTGAGTTGACATGAGGGAGAACAAGTTGTGAACTGTTGACCTTCAGTCCAGAGAACTTTCAGGCCTTTGGGTGGAGGGGGGAGAAGGAGAAGAAAGCTGTTCTGTGCCTTTCTGTTATTTGAAGTCCTAAGAGAACTGCAGCTGTTACTCACGCGACCTCCACGTGCACCTGCACAACTCCTGTTCCATTTCAAATAATGTTGGTAGCACAATGTGTGTGCTGTGTCTGAAGTTTCTGTCTCTTGGGGGATTTGTTTGGGCCCCTTGGTGGTCACTGATGTTATTTGACTTGGTGTGGCATTCTGAGTTAGTTGATGCTTGTGTGCACAGCGAGCCAGGCCCTGTATTTGAAGTGTGTTCATTTGAAAGATGGAAGATGGTTTGCCCAGTCACCACTTCCTATACAGCACTGACTTTCCTTGCTGCATGCTGGCAGTCCTTTTGGTGTCCAGTCTTGCCTTTGGTGACCAGTCTGTATTTAGACACGCACCACAAAGGTCACTTGAAGATGAGTGGCAGGAGCTTTTGCTCAGCTACATGTTTTTAGCACAGAGAAATTGTGGGGAGGGTGGGAGAAGGTGATGTGGTTGTGCTTTTTATGGCATGTTTTGAGTCATGAGACTAAGAGATGGGGATGGACAACTGATGAAGGAGATCAGTTTAAATGTGCAAGAGAAGGGTGACTATGGAATAATATTTAAATGAATGCAATAGAGAGCCTGATACAGTCAGCTAAAACATGGGGAAAAGGAGGGGGAGGACAGAGCCAAGATACAGCTCCTGAGGACTGAATAATCTCACGACATAACAGCATTCCAGCCTGCTGGTGTGGTGGGAGTGAGATGAGAGACAAACTATTCTGTTTCGTGGATGTTATTGTTCTCCCTCTTCCACTGTTTATTTATAATAATGTGAGTTGTTGACCTGCAATGTTTGGGTTTTTTCTCCTTCACAGCACATCTTGAAATTTCCAGTTCTCCTCAGCCAAAACAGCAACATCAGTCTTCACCTTGCAGACTCAGAAATATTTTGATCAGGCTTCTGATCTAGTCCAGCATTTAACCAAATATGTACTATTTTTTCCATTTGATTCCATGAACTCTGAATCTGATTTAAACAAGACTTAAGTTATCTTGGGACTTCCAGTTCCTTTTCTCCTGTTTTAGAAACCAAGATGATGACAGATCTTGGTCACTCTGACCAATTTTGATATTTTTACGGTGCATGGTAAATCTTGGGCTTTTTCTTTTATCTTAGGTAATTTCTTGGAAAGGACTCCAAAATTTTTTATCAGTACTTGAATCCTGCTTATGCCATTTAGTACTAGCTGAAAATTCCAAAGGCTTGGAATGGATACAGTGTGGGATAGAGAATCATCTTGTGTGGTTTTGATTGTGGTTCAAAATGTGCACAGTAGAAAAGTGGCGCTTACATGGAATTTGCTGACAACTCCAGCTGACACAAAAATAATTGGCCACTTAAACTTTTTACATATCAGTATCTTGATACACAAAAAAGAGGTAGTACATGCTTTGTTCTTTTCCCTTAGCTTTTGTGCTGTTCTTTTTTCCAAGTAAATGCTGATCTTTCATGTTTTGCTCTATGTTAGAAAGAATAATAGCCTTGAATTTAAAATGCTTTGCTTTTTGTAAATGGCCTTCTACTGGGTGAATATAACTGAAGATGTAGGTCTGTATCATATGTGCCTTTGAAATTAATTTGGAGGAACTGCATGTGTAAAGCCATTGTTATTTTGTAACCCATTTAGACATTAAAGGACTGAAGTCAGGCACATTCTTGAGCTATTTGTGCATTTCCTTCAGGTTCATCAGTCAGTTGTCTCAGCATTCACCTGTTTTTAATGCAGCAGCAGTTTTTACTCATCAGTGCCTCTGTAAAACATCGAAATAGAATACGTGACTGAAAATATTCAGCAGTGAAAATAGTCTCTATATTTGAATCGTGGCCTGGATGAACCACGTGTTTCCTTGTGGGAGAGTGAGGAAGCATAAATTTAGAGTATTGGGAGAACACATTCTTCAGCTTGATTGGAAACAAGAACAACAAAGTAGTTATTCCTGAATAAAAGCTGACTGAAGGATGAGAAAATTTGGAGGTGACATTTATTCTGCAAATTTTCTCTGGCATTTTTATTTTGTGACATGTTGGATTTTGTCTCATTTCCAGATGTACCTTTGCAGGTTGGTAGGGGGTGAGGAAAAGTCCAATTCCCATGTTGGCTAGCCTCTCTCTCAGTTCATTTCCAACTTCCTCATCTGTTTCCAGGCTGCTTTGCCTGTAGACCACCTGATTTTCCAGACACTATGCATTCTTGGGGAGGAAGTTTTGTCTTCAGGTCTTGGGATCGAGACTTAGAGTTGACTGTAAGTGGAGTATCAGAATTTCTGTTCCATATTGTTCCATTACTCCCTGGTCACCATAGTTCTTTTAAATATATGTGAACACTTAGCTAGCAGACAGCATTTTTACTTTTTTTTTTTTTTGTATTTAGAAGCGAGGCCAAGAATTGGGAGACTTTTAATGTTCTGACATAACATTAGCTTTTGGCTGCAAATGTCAAGTGAGTTTAGCTTTTGTTTTGTTTTTACTGATTTGAATGCATGAAGACATGTGGTACCTAAATTAGGGCAGCAGAGGAGTTGCCAATCAGTAATGAAAATGCTCTGTCATTTTAACTGTGTGGGTGCTTAATCATTTTCCATAATAATCCTCTGCTTTAAAGTACAAAAGAAAAGGGATTCCTACAGGGGCATTGTGTTCTTTTGCAGACAAGGAAATATGGCATCTTTTAAATAATGAAGAGATGCTTCTGTCCTCTGATGCCTTAATTCTGAGTAGATAGATTATAATAACTATTCCTTCTTAAATATGGCTTTTCCTCTTTTGACATCAGAACACTTTAAAAAGAGGATAATGTCACAGAAGCAGAAGCTGAGGTACGAAAAATTAAATTGACCCAAGCATGTCCACAGGGGAGTCAAGGATAAAATTCCCATTTCCTGAGTCCCAGGCCAAGGCTTTACCTTGTAGACTAATGGTTCTTGATGATTATTTTGGATAAATCTCTCTGCCACTCTTTCCCTCTCTCCTTGTTCTTTCTCACTCATTGCTGATTGCTGTTTCCATTGCTCCTACTTGCATAACCCATTTTCCAAACCCATCCTGTGTCCGTCTCACTGCCCACCTCCTGAGCTTCTGCTGCCTTTCTCCAGTCTCCCACTTGCACTGACAGCACCCAGCAAAGCGTGGCCCCTGCTGAGCTGCTTTCACTTAAGTGAGTCCTTGCCTGCTCTAGTGCTGCCGTGACTCACAGTCAGCAGCCTCTGCACTGCCTGTGTCATCCCTGCTAAGCCCTTTGAGCCCAGAGGCAGTGCAGGTACCTCAGAGTGACAGCTGAGCTAACACAAATGCAACATTTTGCCTTTTGCTGCCCAAGGAATCTCTAGCTTGGGCAGCAGGAAAAACGAGTGATGCGTTGGAGCATGCGCTTTTAATATTTGGTGGCTGGAGATGTTTGGACCTCTGCACTTGCATGAAGTTTTTTAAATGTTCAGGTGAATGCTGAGAGTTGAAAACCTGGCTTTGCCAGGCTGAGACAGGGAAGATATCTTGTTATAGCATTTGCTTTGTCTGATAAAGAAAGTCAAGAGATGCAGTTCTGGACCTTTATTTTAGCATTTGGTTCAATTTGCATTCAAATATTGGTTTTGATTGCAAATGAACATTTGTATTGCCCTAGGAGAAAAGTTGGGCACTTACAGTCCTAGATGAATGCAGAGGTTTTGGGAGTCCTGAACAGACAGGTATTTTATGTCCAAACTTAAGTGAGTGAGTGACTTAAAAATAACCTGCATAATTTAAGCAGGTTTTCGTGAAGTGAAGGTGCTTTGTTAGAGGCAAAGTTCCTTCCAGGATATATATGGAAATCAGAGAAGTAGGCTGCCTTGTTTTGAAGTTATGAAAGGGATATGCAAACTGGCAGGGTAATATCTTCAGGATATCTTTTTTGTAAACAGCTCTGTGCTCAGTTCCTTTTTGAATGCTCTTGCCTTAGCCCTGCTTGCTCTCTTCTGTATTTCAGTCAGCTCATTTATCCTAGCAGACATTTATTTCAGTGATGTATTTTCTTTTTGGCCCTGAAACTTTAGGGAGAGAGGAGGCAATTTACAAGAAAAATCACTTTATCCAGATTAATGACTGCTGCACTTGACTGTTATCACAGCGGTTTTAGCTAGGGGTTTTTTCTTTCTTTCTTTTTGTTGGAGTGAGAAAGCAGAAACCTCTTCTCAGAAATTTTTTCTGTCTGAAATTGCAATTATGGAGACTCATCAGGTCAATCCAGAAAAAACGAGTACCTTCATGCAGTCAGAGGGAAAGCTATATGTGTAGAAGGTGTGGTTGAAGGTTGAAAGCTGTATGTGTAGAAGGTGCTTTAAATGTTAGCAAGTAATAAAGCCACCAGTTGCCAATGGGTTCAGATGAAGGGCCAGCACTGGGTCTAAGAGCTGGGAACTCACTACTGAAAGCTGAGTTTCCAGAGGAGGAAACACAGATGTTCATTTCCAGCAGGAGAACTGCAAAACCATCTTCTGCTTTTACTTGCAATAGTGTGAACTCACAAGTAGCTGATGGCATTACTGAAGCCTGAACTCAGAATCTACCCACATGGATAGTTTTAATGCTTTAATAAAGATGTACATCCTGTAGGGAGAGGCGGCAAGCTTGAGGGAATAAATGTTTTAATCATAATACCCAAGCAAAAGCTCCTTAACTGCAAGGTAGCTGGGAGAATGTGGGAAATTTTTCTTAGGATTCAATGCAACAACTTCTGAGATTTTCCACTTCTCTTGTTTCCCTCTCTCCCTCATGATGTCAGAGCTGCTATTGCTGTGCAAGGGGAACTCTGGAGTCAAGCAGATCTTAACCTTTAGAGCATCTCCTGAAGGGCAGTGGATGGGAAGCGTGGTTCTGTTTCTGAAGGGTTTGTAGAAGTCACCCAGAAGACAAGGTTACCTCAAATCAGAATGAGCAGAGAGGGGAACCCAAATGAAAATGAGAGTGGGCAATGTAGAAAAGTAGCACAGAAAGGCAGTTGTACCCAGCCAGTTCTCTAAGGCTCAGATATATGCAAAGTGTGGTGGAAGGTGAAGACCTGCGTGGGATTTACAGAGCTGAATTGTTGGTATTCCTTATGGTAATAGAGAATTAGCATTAGGCCCTGGAATCAGTGTTAAATAAAAAATGGGGCAGATAAATCTATTTCTGGATTCTTAATACATTATAAGAAGAAAAGTTGTTCATTAAGCAAATCCTGGATGAATCTGGGTCTTACCTCTGTAGGTAAGGAATTTATCTTCTGACAATGATGGCATAGAAACAGTGTGAGAAAAATAGTTCTTGGGAGAAACTGAAGCAGAAATCAAGTACATAATGCTGTATGAAGGATTACAAAGGAGTTCTCTATGTACAAATTAATATTATCAGCCTTTCCTCTATTCCTAGAACAGAGCTTGAGGTCTTCCTTGTTTTTCTTTTGGAGTAGAGTTTTGTGACGACAAGGTCCAGCTGCAGCTGGGTATTTTTTTTTTTGGTGTGTATAATTTAGCACTTACCAGAGCCATGAGTGATTCTTCTGTGTTTTTGGGGTTTAATCTCTACTTCCTCCAGACTGTAGGGATACTATTCCTTTACATTTCCATTCCCATCAGCAGTTGCAGATGCTGTAGCTTGCCTAGAAGATTGCCAGATCTTTTGAAGTTCCTCATGTGAGGATAAAGGTGTGTATCCTTCCTTTATAAAAGTACTTTACCAAAAATGCTCAGGCAATTAGAATGCTGTTGGCATATAGTCCATAGCTGTCGTTTGTAGCATCTAAAATGAAACTCAATCCCATTGTGTTTCTCAGTTCTTACTGGTGCGTGTTTTGTGTGGCAAATCAAGTATGACTCGGACACCTGGATTTCTTTCAGTTTCGTATCAGGCAGACTGGTGTGGCTCAGTGAAGAACAAGTGAAGGACGGGGCCCAAAAAAAGTAAGAAAAACTGAATTCATTTAATCAGCTAAAAAGACAAACATTTATTATTGTTGGGGAGGGGAAAGGAAGATACCTAAATCATTATAGGGGTTTTAATCTTCCCTTGTAAAATTACTAATGGTGTGAATTCTTTAGACATCGGTTGTATCAAGTGTTTGCAGGCTTCATTTATTATCTACTAACCAAAATTAGCATTGTAGAACCAAAGCAATACCAAGCTTTTCTCCTACATTTCTGTTGAGAACACTGTATTTATTCAAGATTTTAGAAGCAAGTCTCTGGAAACCCCTGATTGCTTCAGAAAAGGATTCCCCTTTACACTATACAGCAGGCACTGAAACCATGATACAAAATTTATTTTCATGCTAGAATTGTTTTGCATAACATTGTGCATGCATTTTACTCAGTACTAAATTGCATACAATGCTGTTGTCTTGTTTCTTAAACTTTGAGACCATTTATACTTGAGTATTTTCCTGATTTTGTACTATAAGTCCCAGTTTTAAAATAACACCTCTTTTGTTTAAAATTCATACTGATTACTTAATATGAACAATTTATGAAGGGTCTTTACGTTGGATCTATACATCAATAAAATACAACATAACCAGAGCTGGAAAATTAACCAGCTGTTACTGTCAGGTCCGAAGGAAGGTCCCATGTGTCACAAGCATGCCAACAAAAACAGACAGGAAAAAGTTTTTCTTATTTTTATACACTTCTAGCTGGATTAAAAGTTCTTGATTTCCATGTCAGTGTGATGAACTGTGAAGGCGTGGTCAATATGACCGATGACTGCCTGATTGCACTTTTTAAAACCATTACTCTGTATCTTGTATACAAAAAGAAGCGATCCATAGCAAAGAAATGTACAGTTTTATAATGTTTTACATTTTGGCTACAACAATGTATGTAAAAGTAAAGAGCTTTGAAAGAAAATATATAACTTTGCTTTTTTTTTTCTTTTTTCTCCTTAATCATATATTTGCAGTGTTTCTCTTGTGTATGTTGTTTTGTTGTTTTTTTGTTTTTTTTTTTTCATTTTTATTTTTGTTTTCATGCAAGTCATGCTATGGAACAAAAAAATAGATTAAAAAAAAAAAAAAAAAGATCTTCTACAGTTTTGTTACATTTTGGCCGTAGAAAAAGCCTGCATCTCTAGTACAACTCCAGAACCACGAAGAATCATCCATAAAACCTGCATGGAGCGAGTTAACTTTGTCCAAATGAGAAGGTCTTCTATGCCTGCACAGTTCCACAGAGATGTTTATTAGCCATCAATGTTCATCTCCATCTTGCCTTGTCAGGTCACTCTGACTGCCTCTGTTGGCATATATTTAGCAATGACTGGACTTTCTTTGCAAAGATCTGCATGTAAAGAATACAATCAGTACTTGAGCTTCTTCCCTGCGCTTTTCACATCAAGCTCGGCATCTTAGTGTTAAAAGGAAGGAGGAAAAGGTGAAATAGCTACATGCAGAGGCAGCCATATTCTTCTTCAACAGGATTTTTTTTTTTCCCATGCAGTCAGCCAGACTGAGACCTCTCTACAGTGTGTCTGAGTATTGCTTTCAGCTTAAAATAGGTGCCCATGCAAAGTTTCATCCTACTGTGCTTGTTTGCTCAAACTCCTGCAGGGTTCCTATGGCTCAAAAATATCCTGAGAAAAGCAAAATCTTCCATCGTTGGCATGTTTCAGCATCGACTAAACGCCTAACCCATTCCATACAGAGCCAGTAGATCCACCATTAGCCACAATAAGCATATGCTAGCAGGATGCACCAGGAAGGAAGCCATCTGGTGCATCTACCCTTCATCCTATGTACTGATACCATGCAGCACGTATGGCCCACCAGTACCACGCCAATGCCTGCCTATTGTCATCTGAGTGCTGTTTAGGAGTGTTGTCACCTAAGCATCAGAAGTAACACCGTTTGCAGCGGGTGCTACTGTGAGACATTGCATCTTCAGACTTAGTCACCTGGACTATATGCAACATCGCATAGGCTAATTGAAAGTAAAGCTTTTTAGACCATTCTCTGCTACTGATCCATGCTACAAAATAGATGGGATGGGAGACCAAGAACGTCTCACTGGGCTAGGAGAGCTGTAGGGCGCAGACACTGAGGATAATCCTATCGCTTTTCCACTTATGCCAGCTATGCTGTTAAGGCTCCGTGACATTTCGTAACCTTCATTTAAAAGAAAAATGCAAAGTACAGCATTGGATCAATGACAGAATGGACTAAGAATGAGGTCAACATTGTAGCCAGTTCAATAGCATCTGCATGCACGGACATGCCGAGAGTAGTATCGCTTGCAACATGACTCAGAAGGCCGTTGAAATACCAAAAAAGTTTAAAATATGTATATTTAAAAAAAAAAAAAGTCATCTTTTCTCAAGATGGTCAGGCTATGTAATTGATCCTACAGGCAGCAACATGGTTGTACCCTAAAAAAAAGAAGAGTCAGTGGGAGGGATTTTCTATGTCTCCATCATATGCTCACACATACCTCTCCCTTCCACTTCATGCATTGTGACCTCAGGCAAAATTAAGGTTTGTGATATCTTTGTGGGGCGGGAGGGGGACAAGGCAGCAAAATCCATAGAATTGAATGTGTTGCTATAGAGATACTACTCCTTTGTTCTCAGCATTAAAAAAAAAAGGAAAAGAAAAAGAAAGAAAACAAAACTGCATGCATTCAGATTCAGTTTCCCTCCCTCCCTCCCCCCCTTCTTTTCCAGGCATGCAAACAGCTCAGCAAGTGTACAGAGAGTTGCACAAACTATGGATGAAATTCTGTTGGAACAACAATTAAGATGCTCTCAACATGTTTCAAACAGGCCAACAATATGCTGACGTATATTACTCTTTAGCCAACCAGCCTCTGTTTCATTCAGGAACGAGAGGAGGTTGCAGTGCATCGTGAAAACCATACATTCCCCATCCCAAAGGATGTGCCATTTGGAGTGTTCCCCCTGATCCACTGGAACCACCTGAACTCGCCCAGGCTGAATGAACACGGCCAATGCTTATCCAATACAGAATCAAGTAAAACGCTTTGCTACAAAGGTAAATTTTAGAGGATATACTTTCATATGAAAGTCTTGTGGTCCTACTATATCTTTGTTGATGATAAGCTTTAGACTTATAAATACATACACTATCTATAACTGGCATTTACTATAGCTATTGCCCATCATACAATGGCACATGGGAATTCTATACTCCATACTCAGTGTATGGTTATGTCATACAATCTTTGCAGTTTTAAAATATTGACTCTATCTTATACTATATACAGTACACCAGTGGTAAACACTGATTTGAAGAGAGTGAGTTCCAATTTTCCCATTCCTCATCAACTTTGATGCATATAGATGTAGCTCTAATTTTGGGTTTGTATGGTTGCCTCATGTTAAATTATTTAAGGAAAACGGTATCTTTTAAGAAGGGAAGGCTTTTTAAATGTGATTTTACTTCTGTTGCTAAATAGATTATTCTGACCATTAGCAAACGAAAATGCAGTTACTTCTGAGAGATTCATACCTGTCAGAAGTCTGAGAAACTAACTAATAATGATTTATTTATGAAAGGATTTTAGATGGATTATTTTCTAATTTTAATACACCTGTGCCAACAGATGTTCATGCTTTTCTTTCTCTATTGAACTAACCAGCTGTGAATATCCAAATATTTTGTTTTAGTGCTCTGTTAAGGTCACTAAATAATAATTTCTTATTTACTTGAGTATGTTTTGTATGTGTTTTATCTCTTCTGTCTGCCACCTCCAAGTCTGTGCTCCTCAGAGTCTGGTAAGCTCTGTGAGCTTTCCAAGTGGCAAACCTTCATTGTTGTGATAGGTTAATTGGTCTCTCCTTAGGGGATGGGCTAATTTAAGGACATAGTAGAGCATCCTCCACTAAGGCTTCCTGCACCAGCTGGGGTGGGAGACTCGATTGCCTAGCATAGCTGCACGGGGTAGTTACAGCTCCTCAGGCTTTTCTTTCTGAAAGAAATAGGTTAGAAACTCCAAATGCAGACATCAGGTGGTGGTTTCCAGCCCAAACGTGCATCTCTACAGCAAGCGCACTACCGCGTGCTCCAGCTAAGCTGACTTTCTCTCAGTTACTCAAACCGGTTGCTAGCTACGTGGTCACAGGGCCCCAGCTACATACCCTTTCTTATTCCTCCATCAGGCGGGCAGGGATATTCCCCGGTTGATAAGAGGAAGCAGGGTCCATATCTCTCCCGAGTGCCAGAGCGGGTAAAGGGCAGGCCCTCATCAGGCGTAATAGCCTGGTCTATGTGGGGACAGTCTTCGTTTGCCAGCGCCGCCTTGGCCACCTCACCATTCAGTTTCGAATCTTCAAACATATAAGCAGAAGGCTATTGAAACACTATGCACTGTTTATTAGAGTTCCAGCTGCAAATTAAGGGTTCACAGCTAAAGACTTCTACAGTGACACTCTAAAAGGTAGCACATCTGTCCTAGACACTGCGTTCATGTGCACTGCACCAAAATAAAATAAAGTCTGTTAAGTGGGAGGAGAAACAAAAGGTGATCCCGTTAGGTGTGAGAGCAGCCACCTGTACGTCCGCACTGAGGGGCCCTTTCAGAGAGGGGCGTGCAGTGGTTCCTAGTCCTGCGAGCAGAAGACTGCGGTTAGAAATCAGAGTATGTTTTCGCATGGCATCGGATGGTGCATGGATGACCTGTTGGTCATGGAGCCTACTGTCGCTCAGAGCTCTGGAGAGGCAGTGGACTGAGAGTTGTGTTTTAGTATTTGAGTATATTCTGTTTGTGCTGGTTTACACCCGTGTGCGGTATTACTGAGGGGGAAATTCCTGCTCTTCCCCTCCCCAAAATTTACCCAGATGGTTTTACAGCATTTCCGGTATCAGTCATGCAGAATGGCTGCACACGTTTTAGACACACAGAGTACGTAACGTATGGAAATACGACAGCAGAACGTGGATTTAAAGAAAACCCAATCCATTTTCTGATGTTCTCCTCTGAAACACATACAATATTTGCAATGCCAGCACAGGACACTACATACACAAAACACTACAGCAGGCCATGAATTTGGTAACTAGATAGAGTAAAATTTACTCTTGGCTGTAAATAATGAAAATAGGTTGTCAGTTTTGCCCATTTTGCTCCACACATTCCCATGAGGATAGACTGAGAATCATATGTTTTCTCTGTGTGACTGTTTTTTACATTTATAAAATAATTTAAAGTGCTATTTAGTGTAGGAAATTTTTTTGTAGGGTTTTAAAGTGCAAATTAGTGTATTGAGAATATACTCGAAATATGGCACAGCTCGATATGAGTATTTTGGTTGAAGGGAAGGAAAAACAGTCAAAATGTGCTTTCTGAAGCTCCACAAATGCCGAGATACGTTAACTGAGTGGTACTGGCAGCATCCTACACCTCGGTTGCACAATGCTTATTACCTAGACACTGTAAGGCAATGGGTGATCCTGCAAGTCCTTAAGGAAAGAAACTCAATGGATAGACGCAATTTCAGTTCCCCTTCTACATTCATGTACTAGCTTGTTCTAAATGCTATATAATATTGTCATTTATTTCACAATTATTCTGAAGCCAACTAATAAAACAAGTCCCAAAGGAAAAAAAAATACAGTTAGGTAGAGTTTGGAGGTATGATTTTGATCCTCTGATGGACAACAGATGAGTAGAAGGCAGAAGTGTTTTCAAGTTATTTTTGTTACTTTGCACACACACACACACAGACGTACATGACACACACTATGCATCTATCATGCACCAGTAATTGCATTCTAGGCCTTTCTTTTCCTTCTGTTTAGATGTCACTGGTTTGTCACAACATAAACAGTCTTTGCTGCACATCTCATCTCTGCCTCCATTTCTCTCTGTGCAGAATCAGCCAATTATTTCCCCCGAGAGGGTTGTAGTAATGTTTTGTTTTGTTCTGTGAGCAATGAAATAATTAGGTCTCTCAACACATTTAAAAACATGGCAAAAGCTATCAGGGCATTTTAATACTTGTAGACACTAATTTCAATAGGATTCTAACATTTTAAGGTTTCACTGAGTTGCAATTCCTTTCATAATAATCACTGCTATTTAATACCACTGTGAACAGAAACCTGGCACGGCTGCCATAGAAACCGTGACACTGCAGGTACTGAGCCGTGTATTTAAAAATCACTTAACTGTGTTTGGGGAGAGCTGCAGTCCTCCTGGGGAGGAGCAAAGAACTGGGCTGCTTCATAAGCTCTACTGCTACAAGCTGGTGGCTCTAATCCTGAAATGAGGGAGGCAGCTGAGTCAGCAGAGCTCTGCTTTGAAGTCTCTGAGACACCCACTGCTGCTCCTGAGCCCAGGTTTCCAAATGAAATTGTTGGTGATGGCGGGCAAATTGATCCGTTTCAGGAGCTCAAAACATCTCTGAGCAGAGTGGTTGTGGGTCAGGCTGCTCACTGGTAACAGCCATTGATTCTTTTGAAGGCAGCTTGCAGGCTCTGTTGTGCTTGAATGGCAACAAAATTGACCTTCTTCAAATTAATTTCTTAAATTGCATTATAAATCTCTAGTAGTTTGAGCTGGAACTTGCTCTTACAGCCCCTTCAGGGTCCCTTAGCGCTGATGATTTTTCCTCTATGCTTGTTAAAAATCCACAACCTTGTTATTTTATTTCCATTCAAGAGGAAGAGAACAGAGTAGCTGGAGATGTGGGCAAATTACTGAACTATCCTATTAATGTCCCTTCAACATTACAGTCATGGGCCATGCCTTAGGGATCACATTCTGGATAGCCATGCTAATCCACAGTGACAATTTGGGTGAATATTTAGGAAGCAGAGAAATTGCCAGCACAGAATGCTGCATCTATTGCTGGTGTATATAAGTAAGTGCTAAGTAGAATAGTTGTGTTCCAAACCACTGGCTACAGCACCTAATTCTCTGGGGATATGTGATTAGTCTGTTATGGGAGTAAAGAAAACAAACACCACTGATGCCATCAGTCCACAGTTAGAAGTTCCCATTGTTTTAACTAACAGATTGACATGCTGAAAAATTTTAAGAATAAGGTCTAAAGACAGAATGAAATTACATTAATTCAGGTTGATTTCTTAAGTTTCCATTTGCATGTTTGCTTTTTCCAAGACTGACCTTGTATTTGAGAGAACTCTAGATAAAGAAAAACTATGCAAGCATTGTTGTCTGGTTACTCTGAATCTAGTTATACTAATGACAATTATTTCTAGGTGCTTCAAACTTCTAAGGGTTGGTTCTGGCCTATCAAGTCCGTATGAGTCCTTCCATCCCTGCTAGCAGAATCTGAATTAGGCTCATACAGCATTTCTTGTTCTTTAGGTTCTGCTCTATGATGAGAAGTCAATATCATCTCTGTTTTACAGATGGTTAAAACTACCATGCAGTGAGGTGACTTGCCTACTGCTATGTAAGAGGTTATTTACAACAAAATCTTCTGACTCTCAGCTTGGCACCTTATCTCCCTAATTGTCCTATCTGTGAATACCTAGCTAACTGCACCAGCTCAAAACATTCTCCTGCAGAGATTTGGCTGAGAGGCTAAAGAAAGTATTCAGTATATTTCCCAGGTGAGTAGTTTGTTTCACAACTACCTCATTTGTGTGGTTTCCACTTGGTTGTTTTTTTTTTTCCTCTCTCATTCCTCTTCATTTGTAGAAAAGTATATTAAAATGCCTTGTGTGCTTCCAAGCAAATGCTGGATTTCAAAATGGGGGGAAGAGATTCTGAAAAATATCCCAACTTAGGAGAACTGCTGGATTTTGCATTAGTGTGCTTTGCTTATTGTGGAGAAGCACAGTAGAGCTGCCCATGTACCTGCTGCTCCATTATTCATCTCTTTTGCCACAGCAAATGGTTGCAAATTGTTACAGTGGCTTTACCAGTGCTGCTGGTTTTGATTATAAGCAAGAGTGAGTCTCTGACTCTTCAACTGATTTGAACTGCACCTTATGTTCAGTGGACCTAATTGTATGATACATTTATTGACCTCAGTCTACGCTTGGAAATATGCCATTTGGGCTGAAATGATTCCTGCATGAGGAAAGTCACCCCAGCCCTCTTTCCCAGAGCAAACACTGCCGTTCCCCAACAGCTGCCAAGAAACAAGTTCCTGGCCTACCCTTCTGTAGGTATTGTCAGAAGTCATGTGTGGGTCAGGGATGGTGGCAGTTCTCACTGCATCATCTCAGGATCGTAGCTGTGCCCCCCAACCCCCACCTCTTTCTCTCCCATGTGCCTACAGACCTGTGCAGTGGTCACTTACTCCGAAGACTGGATGACTTGAAAGGTACTCTCTGAGGGGATAATTTTCAGTGTTTACAGGATCACTTTGACTGAAATAGGGTGGAGAGAAACCCTGCACTATCCAAGCATAGTCACCCATGAGTCAATGTCTGAACACATGGTCTGTGGTCTCTGACAGATTTGTCCTCATTCTGCAGGAGAAGATGGGGTTTTCTCAGCTCTACATCAGAAACATAGCAATTAAAAGACATAGTTCTGGTTTTTTAGTCACATGAGGTCACTGACAATCTCCACCAGAAGAACAAAGACTGTCTTGCTCCTATCCTTGTTTAGAGATTGAAAGAGATTAGGACAAAGCCTGAGTACCTACAACTTTCCTAAACAGACATTGGGTGACCTCAGAAGTTTGCAGCTCTGTTACAAGGGAAGGATTTGACAGGCAGGAACAGCTAAGAACAGGGCCGGAAAAGTAAGTTGTTTGCAAATGAAGATCTTTCTGCTGTGGAAATCTTCTCTAAGTAAAGTTACATTTCACATTCCCACTCCATGTATACCTAAAAATTAACCTACCACTTCTCTAGATCTCAACTAGATCTAGAGCTCTTATAGTCCTGATCCAAACCTGGGACTGCCTTTATTACTGTCTGTGGATAGTCTCACTCCTGATCCATTGAGTGTCCTTTGGTTCTTTTTCAGAACATGAGGGTCACCTTCATTTTAAATGTGTCACCAACTCTAATGTTTACAGTAGCTGCCTGAAGTGTTTTATGAAGAAGGCTCTCCAGGAGCAGAGACCCTTAATCCAGCTGGCTCCCTGAAGAAAGTATTGGTACGTGTTCCATGAGTTAATTACTCTTCAGTATTTCAGTCCTGTCACACTCTCCTGGTGATGTAAAATGGTTGTTACTGTGGCAAACATTAGCTGTGTCATATTCTGCTGGCAATGGGAAACTCTTCTTGGGGTGATGGGTTTCCCTGACTCTTGGGCTCGTGACAGAAAGCTACAGGAACAGGGGTGGCACAGCTGAGGTGAGGGTGGAGAATTGCTGTGCTCTAGCTTTTCTTAGCTACAAGCCTATTATCTGGAAGTGGGAAGTAGAGCAGCCGTGAGGCTGCTGGAGGACAGATTTTCCCAGCTGCCTTTTACTTAAAAAAATTAAAAAAGGAAGCAAGGATTTTATATTCCTTTTTGTATCCTGATTTTGCAGCATTACTTTTGCCTGATACTTCTTGTGCTAAGCAAATGATTATGATAAAATTAGGAGTAGGAATTCGAGTATTCAAAGATATTTACTTTGATTTGTAGAGGAGTTAAAAGCTGCTTGCTATCTGAAAATATCCATTGACTTTATATTCCTAGATTTCTCTTCCCCAGTCAGCCAACTACCTCAATGTGGTAGCTCACAGATACCTCACCTGTTGTTTCTGAACAGAGAAGGACTTGTGGGCGATGTGATGGTTGAAGGTTATCTTGGGCACAGGGATCATGAAATGATAAAGTTTTTGATTCCCAGAGAGTAAAGAGGGGGGTCAGCAGAGGGCCAACACTGGCCTGTTTGGGAGCTTGGTTGACTGAGTCCCTTGGGAGGCAATTCTGTGGGGCAAGGAAATGAGGAAGGCTGGACAGTCTTCAGTAAGGAAATCCTAAAGTCACAGGAATAGGCTGTCCCTGTGTGCTGAAAGAAGTGCTGATGAAAGAAGACCAGCCTGGCTGAGCAGGGAGCTTTGACTGGAGCTCAGGAAAAAAAAAAAAAGGTGACTTTCACCTTTGGAAGAAGGGGTAGGCAGGTCAGGACAACTACAGGAATGTCAAGAGGTCATGCAGGGTGAGAATTTGACGGGCTAAAGGCCAACTAAAACTCAATGTGCCTTAAAAGACAATAATAATATTTCTATTAAATACATTAGCAACAAAAGGAGGGCTAAGGAGAATCTCCATCCTTCATTGTATGTGGGGGAGATATCTGGTGATAGAGGATGAGGAAAAGGCTGAGGTATGTAACGCCTTCTTTGTCACAGTCTTTAACAGTCAGGCCAGTTTTATTCTGGGTGCTCAGTCCCCTGAGCTGAAAGACAGGAATGGGGAGCAGAATGAAGCTCCATAATCCAAGGGGAAATGGTCATTGGGCACTAAGACACAAGTTTTCAGGCCAGAGCGGTCTGCCCAAAGGGAACTGGGGAGCTCACAGAAT
>VZTB01007055.1:0-12591 GCA_013397245.1 Thryothorus ludovicianus
CAGCTGCCCTGCACATGCTCCCTTTGGGGAGCAGGACCCTTCTGCTGGTCCTGCTGGTTATGGGAGTCCCTTGTCCCTGACAGCCATCGCTTCTTGTGCCTGGCCATGCCGGGGGCTGTCTCTGCTGGGCATGGCCATGCTGCCCAGCCAACTCATCCCAGGTGTTCCAGAGTTCCCACCACTCTTTGGACTGGGATCTCCATCTGCCTCATCTGCTGTGGGGCTGAGGTCTGCAGTGCAGTCCCTACTCAGTTCCCTCCCTTCTTCCAGACCCACAGCACCAACTCCTCTATCAGCCCACAGCCTCTGTCTTTTCCCCTTCTGGAAGAGACTGATTCTGCAGACAGCCCCCAGGAGATCTCAGCATGCCTTCAAGGGGAACAGGTCTCCCTGTACAGCTCCTCCAGGAGGTGAAATTTCCAAAGGGTCACTTGGGCTACAATCTGAAAATGTCCTGTTGTGGTTTAACGACCAGTGTCTGCTAAGGAAGGCAGGAGCCTCCCTTGGAATGAAGAATGTAAACCCTCTCCCTCTGAATTATTATAATTTTGGATTTAAGGGGGGCTGTCAGGCAAAGATATGGGAATTGAAATAACAGTGTTTTATTTAGGAGAACTAAAATAAAACAAGCATGCAGTATTACAAACCAAACAAACTCACTGCCAGAGTCAGAATCCAAGCTGAGCCCTGTGGCTCAGGGGTTGGTGGCAGTGCCATGCCATGGTGACTGCAGCCCTCCTGCAGTGGCAGAGGTGGCTCTGGTGGAGCAGTGATCCTGGAGAAAGGTGCAGCCTCTGCTGAAGGTTCAGTAGAGAGAGATGGGCCTGGTCTTCCTCGGGTGTCCAGCGGAAAAAAAGGCTGCCTTGGTGTCCCCAGTCTCAGGTTTTTATCCAGGTAGGGATGCTTTGCTGCTCCCCCTGGATGGAGCATTTCCCAATGGGATGATGGAATTTTATCAGTGACACTCACTGGCCCATGAGCAGAAGATCTCTCCCTGGAGGGAGGATGGGTTATTGAAGAGGTAAAGAAACTGCCCCAGCTGGTTTTTATCAGCCGGCCTATTGACAGAAGATTACACCACCCCCCATCCCAGTTCCAACAAGTGGTGATAGAAGAACACAGCTTTGGTGTTGTGATGTGATGTCATGGTTTGTCTCAGAAACTCCAGGCTCCTCCCTGAAAATCCCCTGCCAGATGTGTCAATCATCCCTCCTCCCCACATCCTGACCCCTGATAAGTGCTGTCTATCAATCCTGGCATTCCAGAAGGATGTCAAGAGATTGGCAGAATTCAAAAATGCATTCCACCCGTAGAGGGACATTGGGCATCCAGGTATCCTCTGTCCCTTGAGACTTCTCCCCCCGTACCTAGTTGGTGGTTCCCCATTGGAGAAGTTGCTGGATTCAGAAGCCTTTGGGCCAGGAATAAAAGTCTGGATCAAGACCCTCCATCAGAACCAACTCCTTCCTTCACCTTCACCTTAAAGCCTCCCCATCGAAGGTAAACCTGAGCTCCTGCATGCCTGGACCTGCCTCCAGTGCCCAGCTGCACATCCAGCTAGCCTGAGGTACCACTGGGGTGAAAACACCACAGTGCCATCATCTAGGCATACAGCAAGGGCCAGCAAGCTCAGGCACAACCATCTAGTTATATTGGAATTTATTTCAATATACTTTGGTTACATTTTGCACTGCAACCCATGACATGTCCATAAATATCTCCCAACAGGATGAAGGCTGTGTGTCTTCTTCTCTTTGCCAGCTCAGAAAAATGGTGTTATCACATTTTTCACTTCCAAAGGCCAGTGGTCTCAGCAATCCTGTGAGTGCAGACCCAACCCTGCAGAGCCAATTCATGTGTGTTGGGGCTGCCCCTGCCCCTCCCTGCTGCAGGGCCAGAGGCTGAGGTGCCTGCTGGGGCTGTTGCAATCAATGTCACCGTTGTCCCCATGCAACACCTCTTGTGACACCCACGGCACAGCGGCAACGGGCTGTGTGGCCAGCTGGGAACTCCTTGGGATGGGCACAGGGACGGGTGGGTGCAGGCACCAGCACCAGTGCAGTCCTGGTGACTGTCCTTGCTGGGCAGGAGGGGTCTGTGCCATGGGCCCAAGTTAGTGGCTCCCTCTCCAGGTGTTTGGCAGAGCAATCTGGCTGCCCCCAAACTGCAGAGCCTGAGTTTCTGGGAATTTGGCTGTGGAATGTGGTGTCTCAACATTTTTTTTCTGCACAGCTCTGAGATATGAAGTCACAGTGACAAGGCGACAATTAAGAAAAATATGGAAAATGTATTCTGCATCCTCAGCAGAAACAGAGGGCCCAACTGCCTAGATTACTGATGGTTTACTGGGAAGGTTTTCTGAAGAGAAGTAGAAAAAATTTTATTCTGTGCCAGAGAAGCAGGTTGGTGCTGGTTTCCAGTGAGCAAGGTCTGTGTGTGTGTCCATGGATGTGTCCAGTAAACCACAGCACCACAAGGACTTCTTACACAAGGCAGGATGACACAAGACCTTGGGTTGGGAATCCTTCACAGAGGAGTCAGAAGAGGAAACCTAAACCTCCTTTGCTCTGATGCAGAGGGGAAACAAGGGAAGGAATTTCTGGGCTGGACATTTTGAGTACTCAGGTGACTCCAGCCTGTCCTATGTGCTCTCCTCTTGTACACATTCCAAGGAGCAGCAGGTACAACAGTAATGAATTAAACAGATGAAAAAATAGAGGGTTTAAGTGATGCTGCAGTGAAACTGTGCTACAGATATTGAATTCTCCTATAAACAGGATGAAGACAAAAGAAGACAGAAGCCAAATCTTTTGGTACAGGCATTATTTTGCCTCTACTGAAGTCATGAGTCACATGTCAATTCTCCTGATGGCTGTGCTACTGAGAGAATCAGTGCCCCATCCCTTTAAGGAATTGCTTCTATTGCAGGTTTCACAGCTGGGACTGGATCTGGGACCTTATGACAAAGCTCTGGCTATTTTAGGGATGAGGTTTTGTCCCTGTCACCGTGGTTCCTATCCCATGTCTTTCTGAATCCACAACACTGTGCAGAGCAGCCCTGGTGGAGAGGAGAAGGAGAAGAGAGGAAGGGAAATCCTGCTTCACCCTCAGAGTCCCGCCTTGTGCAGGGATGGAGGCACCAGACATGTTGGAGAGTCTCTGCTGAAGACTGCTGAGGGGAAGTCCAGAGGGTATCCCAATTAAGTGCCATAAACATCACCCAACCTCCATCAGATGGGACAATTGGCAGCCCAGGGACATGGGGACAGCCCTGGGATGGGTTTGCTGCCCTGTCCAGCCCCAGAGCTGCTGCTGGGGCTGCAGTGACACTCCAACAGCTCCCGGAGCTCTCTGTGGCCTCGGCAGAGAGGGCAACGCCCTGTCTGGGCTCCGGCCAGCCTCAGGTGTGTCCAGGCAACAACTGGACTGAGAGGGGATTCCCAGGGTGTGCACAATGAACACACAGATGTGCAGCTTGAGAGTCCCACTTGGAGTCATGTCCCACTCCATTTGGGCATAGGGGACATCCCTGCAGAGAACCCAGTGAGCTCTTTTGCTACCCAGCAGCAGGACAGTGCCTTGAGTTCATCCTCATTTGTGCTGAGCACCCCTCCACAAGAAAGGACCATCACCCACCTCAAAGCGAGTGACAGGGAAGTAGGGGCCTGAGAAAAGAAAGAGATCTGGGTCTATAAAAAGCAGGACATGGTTTCTGCTTCACAGGAGGCCAGATCCAGCACAGGCACTCCCCAGGCTGGCCCAGCAGGCAGTGACAGGCTCAGCGTGCCCAAAGCAGGGGCAGGCAGGAGCATCCCCAGGGACACAGGCGCTGCTGAGCCCCAGCAGCATCCGCAGGGCCTTGTGCTGCCCCCAGGGCAGTGGCAGCCGCAGAGGCAGCAGGCACAGCAGCCCTGCAGCAGCAGCACACGCACACACGGCCCAGCCCTGCAATGCCAAAGTGCTCGTCTTTATTGAAGCCGGGAAAAGCAGCCCCTGGCCCAGAGACAGCGGCGCTGGCACCACAGGGCTCCAGCCCAGCAGCAGCCAGCAGGAGCAGCTGCCACTGCTGCTGTCAGCCCAGCTGGGCACGGCACAGGCAGGGACGGCAGGGGACAGCAGCACATGGGTCCAGGAGACAGAAGCAAATGGGATGTTCTGCTTGGGAATTTCAGGATCTCAACCCCAAATTCTGTAAGAAGAGAGGAAACAAGATGATCACCTGTTGTAACTTTTATTACACCCCTTTCTCCCTCTCCCCCTGCAATGAAAACAAGCACAGGGAGATAACACTCAACCTACAGAGGCCAAGTCCAGCTGTTACAGAGTTCAGGAGGAGGATCCTGTGCCTCACACTGTTCTAGCATTCTCATTTGGACAACAGAGCTGAGCTCTCTGCACTGACAATGAGCAAACCTTGTGGGGCTGAAGTAGTGTGGGGTAGAACTGGTTTACCTGGAGCTACTTCAGTCCTACTCAGGGCTGGTCCAAACCCAAAAGGATTTTTCCTTTCTTTCCCTGGCTTTTGCCTCTGAGCATGAACTCATGAAAGTGTGAAGTAGAAGGTGGCTTGAAAGATAATAATAACTTTATCCATGACCAGGAGCAAACTATTTCCAGAACTTACAGTTTGCAGCAGTGACTCAGAGTTGAACAAACTCCCACATATTTATAGGGGAAACGACAGCCCCCCACAGCGCAGAATCCTCCTCGTCGGATGCATTTGTTATGGTTTCCTGCTGCCATGGAAAATTGTGCACAGGGAAAGAGTTAAAACTATAGTCTGAGAGAAGAGTGTGCGACTGCACTTTTCCCTCTTCCCTTCTTACCTGCAGCACCCTGGACCAACAGGAGGAACAAGGGGAAGAGAAGGAACAGGATCCTCATGGCTGATGCTTCTCCCAGAACTTCACGGGGTTGCAGTGAGCACACTGGAGGTCCTGGACATTACAGCACACAGTATTGTTATAAATTGCAGAGGGATTATCACAAGTGGCCTGTTCCAAACAATGTAACTCAGTTGTATGTACTTTTAGGATTTCCCAGAAGCAGCTGGGGAAGTGTTGGCCTGTTGGGCAATTCCCATCATCTTATTCTCTATGAATTCTCTTAAGGTATATGTGGGATAAGTAATGTCTGAGTCTTATACTTGTAGCCAAATCAGAATTCAGAGACTCGTGGAAAACAAGCAGAATATTTACCCTTGGAAGCTGTGCTCCCTCAGCCCTTTTGCATACAACACTTCTGTCTTGAGGAGAAATACATATTTCTGGTGAGATAGAGTCAAGGGTGAAACAAGACCAATTTTCAAATGCAGTTATCAGATGAAACATGTTGCTGCTGCTTTTATTCTCACACTTCTGCTTCTCCTTCTCCAAGAGACAAATCAGAGTTTGCCTGTCAGGTAATGCTTGTGTCAACACTCAACACAAAGCCAATAGTCAATCTAGAATTGTGAACTGCCGTGGGTTCTGGAGTTGAGGGAATTCATGTCCCTGCAGAGTCCCAGCGCTTGGTGAATGAAATTCCTGCCTGTGATCAATAGAACCATAGAATGGTTTGGGATGAAGGGATCCCTTATAGCTACTTTATTTCCAATCCCCTATAAATGAGCAAGTTCAGTAACATCACAGAATCATAGTTTGGTTGTGGACAAAATATCCTTCCATGTAAATTGAAGCTGGAAAGAAAGGAAAACCTCTGTACTGCTGCTTGAATATAATCTCCCTACATTATCCAGCACAGTCTCCAGGTTCCCCAGAACAAGAAGCCTCAGGGACCTCCCTCCAGCCTCCAGACACATTTCCAATCCCAGATGAAGGCAGAAAACCCAGGTTTACCTCCAGCATATTCTGGGCTCTGATAATCACTAACTCATACAGAAAATTAGTGCTCTTTCTCAAAAAGCTCAAATGGCCTCCAGTGTCCACATGGACACTCCCAACAGTTTGTAAATAACAAAGTGTCAGGAGCTGAAGAGAGAGGTGTCACAGGCAGCTGTCCTTGAGAGATACCACCACCACCTACCTGATGAGGATCTTGGTGCTCAGTTTGTAACAGGAATGGCTGTGTGCAGATGCCCTTGGGACCAGGGAATGCTGCAGTGGCCCAAACACGCCGAATTTATGGCAGTGCTGGTGAGTGGGACAGGCCCCAATTGCTGCTGGCACAAGTGGCCTGGGCCAATCCAGGAGTGCCCCATGGGTGTGGGGGTGCTGGGGCTGCCCCTTGCCCCTCCCTGCTCCAGGGCCAGAGGCTGAGGTGCCTGCTGGGGCTGTTGCAATCAATGTCACCGTTGTCCCCATGCAACACCTCTTGTGACACCCGCGACACAGCGGCAACGGGCTGGGCAGGAGAGGGATGGGATGGGATGGGATGGGATGGGGGAATAGATCTGCAATGCAGAAGTGAAGGGAGCTTGTGGTGACAGCCCCAGGGTCAGTGTCAGGACAGGAGAGAACCCATTGAGCAAAGGCCATGGCAGGCATCACCAAATTCTGCAGTTTTGGAAAGCAATGGCAGGGCAAATTTTTTAGGGGTTGATTCCTTCTCCTGGGGTAACAATTGACAGATCCAGGGCAAATAGCCTCAATTCATACCAGAGAAGGTTTAGACTGTATATTAGGAAGTTTAATGGAAAAAAAAGGGTGGTGAAACATTGGAGCAGGCTGCTCAGGGCAGTGGTGCTGTGAACATTCCAGGTGGTATTTAAAAGCCATGTAGATGTGGCACTTGAGGACATGGGTTAGTGCTGAGCTTGGCAGCACTAGGGGAATGGTTGGATTCAATGATCCTAGAGGGCTTTCCCAAAAACAATGATTCTCTTATTCTCTGATTCTTGTGAGGGAAAAGCTATACTGAAACCAGCCGGGTCATTTGCTCCCTCACGCATGTGTACATGGAGTGAACCACTCAAAACCCAAGGCCTGAGGTTTGCTTTGCACACAGTGAGAGGCCTCTGCTTCTGATGGAGCAAAGAGTTGTAACCTCTAGAATGCCTGAGACAGGCAGAAAGCAGACAACAAACTGTGTGTTTCCTGTGGGGAAACAAATTTGGACAATTTCAGGCCATGTTCCACTGGAGACATTTCACAGGTCATCCAGACCAGGAGATGCATGGTTTCCTCCTGCTGCTCATGGCTGGTGGGACAAGGTGTGGAGCAGCACAGCCACAGCAGGGAGGGCTGTGGTGCTGCAGCAGGACAAGGAGGAGCAGCAGGGACAGCTCCTGTGGGTCACCATGGCCATGCCTGCTCAAGGGACACAGCCCCCAGCACAGCTGTGCACATGAGGCTGTGGCAGGGACAAGGGACATGGGGCACTGTCAGGAGCAGCACAGGGATCCCAATTGGCCAGAGGGAGCATGTGCAGGGCAGCTGCAGCACAGGCAGCCCCAGGCCGGCCCAGCAGGCAGTGGCAGGCTCAGCGTGCCCAAAGCAGGGGCAGGCAGGAGCATCCCCAGGGACACAGGCGCTGCTGAGCCCCAGCAGCATCCGCAGGGCCTTGTGCTGCCCCCAGGGCAGTGGCAGCCGCAGAGGCAGCAGGCACAGCAGCCCTGCAGCAGCAGCACACGCACACACGGCCCAGCCCTGCAATGCCAAAGTGCTCGTCTTTATTGAAGCCGGGAAAAGCAGCCCCTGGCCCAGAGACAGCGGCGCTGGCACCACAGGGCTCCAGCCCAGCAGCAGCCAGCAGGAGCAGCTGCCACTGCTGCTGTCAGCCCAGCTGGGCACGGCACAGGCAGGGACGGCAGGGGACAGCAGCACACGGGTCCAGGTGACAGAAGCAAATGGGATGTTCTGCTTCAGGGTTTCAACCCCGCACACTGTAAGAATAAAGCAGACAGTCAAGATAGAAAGTTTTCAAGAGGTCTTTCTATGGAGAAATAAGGAAACTTTCCTCACCCAGGAGTTCAGATCTTACCGTTTGCAGCATATGGTAAAGGCTGAGCAGTTTCCAATACGTTTTGTAGAGGGGCGACACTTCCAAAAAGTACAGTATCCTCCTAGTAGCTGACATGCATTTTTAATTCCTGTTTCCATGGGGAAAGATGCATACAGAGGTATTAAATAAAAGACTGGAAGGAGCAATGTGTAGCTGCAGAAAGAGCAACATTCCCTGTGTATCTTAAGCCAGTAGAAGGGCTCAGCTTCAACCTCCCCACAGCCACATCTCCAAATGAAGGAAGGACTCATTCCCCCTAAACTAGGTGTACACAAGAACAGAAGGGGAAGGACCAGTGTGAGATTGAGAAAGAGCTATGTCATCTCCCCAGATGCACTCCCACCTCTGCCTCGACCAGCACAGCTGACAAGCAGAAGACTCCTCACAGAATCACTGAATATACTAATTTGGAAGGGACCCACAAGGTCACAGAGTTCAACTTCTGGCCTTGCACAGCACCATCCCCAAGAATTCTTCCATGTGCCCATGAGTACTGTCTAAATGTTCATTGAACTCTGTCGATTGAACACTTGGTGATGTGACCACTACCCTGGCGAGCCTGTTCCAGTCCCCAATCACCCTCTGGGACAAAAACCTTTTCCTGATATCCAACCTAAACCTCCCCTGACACAACTTCAGGCCATTCCCTGGGGTCCTGTCACTGGTCACCCGAGAGAAGAGATCAATGCCTGCCCGTCCTGTTCCCTTCACAAAGAAGTTGTAACTGCACTGAGGTCCCCCCTCAGTCCCCTCTTCTCCAGGCTGAACAAGCCAAGTGTCCTCAGCCACTCCTCACACGGCTTCCCCCCAAGGCCTTCACCATCTTTGTTGCCCGCCTGTGGACGTTCTTAGAGAGTTTAATGTCATTTTAATATGGTGGTGTCCAAAACTGAGCCCAGGACTCAAGGTGAGGCTGCCCCTGCCCAGAGCAGAGCAGGACAATCCCCTCCCTCGACTGGCTGGCGAGGCTGTGCCTGATGCCCCCCAGAACAAGGATGTCCCTCCTGGCTGCCAGGGCACTGCTGGCTTGTGTTCAACTTGTCATTGACCAGGATCCCCAGGTCCCTTTCCTTGGCAAAATTTTCTAGCATTTTCTCTGGGGACCTTACTCACTAATTCCCTGAGCAGCCTGAAGTCAGCTCTCCTCATGTCGAGTTGAGGTTTTACCAGCAGTTTCCCTCCTGTCAAGAGGATTTTAACATCAATGGCTCCGTGATCACTGTGGCCAAGACAGCCCCAGTCCCCACTTAGAGAGGATCACAAGATCCTCTCTGTTGACAAGCAGCAGATCAAGGAGGGCATCATTGTGAGTTGGTTCCCTTAGGACCTGTTCCATAAAGCCGTCATCCAGATTTTTCAGGAATTTTGTGGCCCTGGTTGTACCTGCTGTGTGATGTTCCCAGTTGATTCCTGGCAAGATGAGTCCCCCATAAGAACAATGGCTGTTGTGTTGGAAGTGTTCTACAGCTCCTCAAGGGATAATTCATTGGCTGCCAAGAGTTACCAGCCTGCGATGAGGTTCAGGGCTGCTGGATGGGTTCCTGAACTCAGCAACTCCCCCAGGACAGCTCAGTCTCAAGCCCTGGGGTTTTCTTCAGTCAAGACTACTTGAGCATCACTGATAGCCCACATCCCTGTCCTGGCTCTGCCATCATTTGTGTGATCTCTGATGGACAGTCCTTGTCCAGCCCTTGCAGGGATCATCCCTTAGGGCAATGAGGATTTGGGACGCTCCGTGGATGAACCACTGGATAAGAAGTGTCACCTTTATGCTCCAGGGAATCCTCCCATCCAAACACCTCTGGGGCTCTCTGCCATCCTCATGCAGGGCAAGAGAACACACAGAGAGCTCCAAAGAGGAACAGCTGGGTGCAGGCTTGGAGCCTGTGAACCAAACCTCAGAACAAGCCAGGATTCTATTTCCAGGGTCTCTGTCCACCTGAAGTCTCTGTCCTATTGGGAGATCACTGAAAAAACATCTTAAGCCTTCCAAACATTTGCATCCTTCCCACCAATGGTCACTTCAGGGAAACGAAAAGAGAAGTGATGGAGGATCACTCCTTTCCCATCTTCCCCTTCACATTCTCACCTGCAACATCCTGGACCAACAGGAGGATCAGGGGCAAGAGCAGGAGCAGGATCTTCATGGCTGCTGCCTCTCCTGGGTCTTCACAGAGCTGCAGAGGGGACACCAAGGCAATGGGGACATGCAGGAGCCCAGGTGGGGCAGGAGCCTGAGCTCTGTGGCTCAGCAAACTCCAAAGGGGCTGCTTCCAAACACAGCAGATGATGTTTCCTCTACTGCTTGGTTAAAAACAGCTCTTAGGTCTATGTCACACTCCAAACTTCAGGAGTGTTTCATGTCTCAATCTCCTGGAAATAGATTGCCCCAACTGATATTTTCCATTAACTGCCTTGAAGGTTTTTCTTCTCCAGAGAACTGATGGCACTACTGACCTGGGGCCAAATATTGCAAATTCAACCAAAACAATGGCCAGGGAAGTTTGGAATTGAAGAGAAAAAGCTGTCATTGAAAGCTACTGAACTAAATGTCAGTTTGTCCGTCAAGTTTCATGCATCAAACACATGCCCCAAACATCCCGAGCAATACCCTCTGCTTCCCTGAGATCTCTAAACGCCTCACAGCTCAGCTTGGCAGGGCACATCCCCAACCCCAGAGCATTCTCAAGATTCCCAGCAAGAACATTCCCCAGCCCCTCACTTGCTGCCCCAGCCTTGGGCAGCACTGACCCTGGGAGCAGCCAGAGGGCAGGGAAGTCTCTTGGCGCCTAAAATGGGAACAGAAATCAACATTTGAAGTGACTGAAACCTTGAAAAAAATGGGAAATTTCTGTAGTGCTATGGGAATAGAGTTTCCATGTTTTACCAAGGAAATGGCCCATTCCCCCAACAAAGATCTCTGCTCCCTCCTGCAGGAACAAGACACGAACCAAGGGTCTCTTGAACTTAACCTCAGTTTGACCTTCCACATGTTCTGCACCCTTAGAATCCTATGAGGGCTTTTATTCTCTTTTCCAGGCATCTCTGATGGCCAAATTCTACACCTGGATACTTCTAACACTTTGTCTTCCCAGAGACACTGTAGTGCTAGGCTTGGAGCAGAGACCCTGAGTGGGCAGAATTGCAGGGTAACCCCACACTCACCTCCCTGGAGAAGGTCTGGGTGTTCAGCAGGCAGCACCAAAGCCAAGAGCAATGGCTGTGTGCAGATGCCCTTGGGGCCAGGGAATGCTGCAGTGGCCCAAACACGCCGGATTTATGGCAGTGCTGGTGGGTGGGACAGGCCCCAATTGCTGCTGGCACAAGTGGCCTGGGCCAATCCGGGAGTGCCCCATGGGTGTGGGGGTGCTGGGGCTGCCCCTGGCCCCTCCCTGCTGCAGGGCCAGAGGCTGAGGTGCCTGCTGGGGCTGTTGCAATCAATGTCACCGTTGTCCCCATGCAACACCTCTTGTGACACCCGCGACACAGCGGCAACGGGCTGTGGGGCCAGCTGGGAACTCCTTGGGATGGGCACAGGAACGGGTGGGTGCAGGCACCAGCACCAGTGCAGTCCTGGGGGAACTGAGTCCTTCTTNGGCAGTGGCAGCCGCAGAGGCAGCAGGCACAGCAGCCCTGCAGCAGCAGCACACGCACACACGGCCCAGCCCTGCAATGCCAAAGTGCTCGTCTTTATTGAAGCCGGGAAAAGCAGCCCCTGGCCCAGAGACAGCGGCGCTGGCACCACAGGGCTCCAGCCCAGCAGCAGCCAGCAGGAGCAGCTGCCACTGCTGCTGTCAGCCCAGCTGGGCACGGCACAGGCAGGGACGGCAGGGGACAGCAGCACACGGGTCCAGGAGACAGAAGCGAGCCGTGTGTCCTGCTTGGCAATTTCAGGATTTCATCCCCAGAGTCTGTAAAAAGAAAGGAAACAAGCACATTACCTGCTGTGAAGTTCCCTGCCAGTCTCTCCCCTGCCCTGCAATGCCCAGGGTGTGGTGCAGCAGGCTGAGGCTCAGGGGAGGTGAGGTGCAGTCCTCAGTGCAGGCAGCTTGGCCCTGGGCTATCTTAGTGCTGGCAGCCCTGTCTGCAGGTCTGTGCAGATGCAGGAAAACCTGCATCATATCCTGGGTGCTGCCCAAGGACAGGGAATGTTTACTTCTTTGGTGGCTTTGGGTGAGTCCTCTGCAGAGCCTGAATGAGCTTCTGGGACTGGGGGAGAGTGAGGAAGCCTTGGCTGACCTGGGGCTGCTGCAGCCCCACTGTCTGGGCAGCTCCAAGCACCTTCCCTTCCCTCCCTTCAGCCCGGCCTTGGAGCCTTTATCTACTTAAGGACGCTTAAACACCTGCCATGGCAGCAGCGTTTGTAATTCTATAACTTACAATTTGCAGCAATAGAAGAACTTGGAACATCGTCCTTTGATGACATAGGGGAAAGCACACTTCAGCAATCCACAGTACCCTTTTTCTCGCTCACATTGTCTCTTATTTGTTGGACCCAAGGAGGATCCTGCACAAAAAGGAAAGAGGTAAAAGTCAGTGTGGCATAATTGTCAAAAATGTGTCTGGTTCCAGAGCAGTTGGTGCTAGCTCAGAGTCCCAGACTTGTATGGGATAAAGCGCAACAAACCAACATCTTAAACTCTCCAGTCA
>VZTB01007056.1:2025-25466 GCA_013397245.1 Thryothorus ludovicianus
AGCAGCAGCAGCTCAGTGAGCAGCACCTGTCCTCGAGGGTCCCAGAGGATGGGGGTGCCCCACCGTCTTCAGCATCTCCCATGCAGACCTGCCACTTATCAGTGGTTCTCCCTGTTAGTCCTGCTGTGGAGCAGTGAAAGTCCGAGAAATCGTGTCAGTGGAGCATCTCGAGTGGGTGTTTGTTGGCACATGAGACCTGCTCCTGTGCTCACAGGTGATGGGGCAGGTAAGTGGGCAAGGCTGGCAGAGCCACAGGCCAGGCAGGGCAAGTGCTGGCTGCACCTGCTTCTGGCTTTTCCTCTGCAGCAAGAGGGAGCCCCAAGCTCTCTTCCCTGCTCCCCATCCCCTGGTCCCACGCCTGCTTAAACAGGAAGCCGATTGCCAGCAAGAGCACTTTGGAACTGTCGGCAACTGGGACAGGGCGGTCCCTCTTCCCGCAGCTGCCAAAGAGCTCCTCCACAGCGGCATGTCCCACCCTTTCCTCAGGGAAAGGGCTTCCCAGCAGCCTGTCCTTCATCCTGTGGGCATGTGCTGGATGCCAACGCAGACAGGCTGGGGATGTTCAACTACCCCGCTTCCAGGATGTTCCTATGCCTGGTGGGAGCAATCCTTACTTAGCCCAGTCTTATGGGGCCTCCCCAGGACCCACTGAGCACAGAAAACAAAACAAGCATCCCAAGAAGCAGGGCTAGAAAATGTTGCTGAGGCAGCCAGTTCATTGGTGGATCTGCAGGGTGGTTGCATTTCCTATCAGGAAATGTATCTGTGCATTATGGTTTCTGGCATGTGGTGCCGTGCATTAGAATGCGCGAATGATAGCAAAAAGTGGTATTTTTGTCAGTCTTTGTTTCGTTTTTTTTTTAGTCTATTGTGATTCAGCAAAAAACTGAGGTTCATGAAATCAGCGGATATTCAGGTGTTTGGAATGTCCTGTGCATTGGGCAACTGGTGCTTTCCATGTTGCAGGAGAGCAAGTGTGGAGAGCTGCTTTGTGCTCAGCTGTGCCTATCTCTCTGGTGCCTCCTCTGGAAACAGATAAACTGGAACTGTAAGATCCTGGCTGGGCATCCCCACAAAACTCCCCAGAAAGGTTTCCTACCTTACCTCCAGCAGAAGGAACCCACAAAACTCCCCAGAAAGGTTTCCTACCTTACCTCCAGGAGAAGGAACCTGCTCAGACAGACAGCACAGATCTTATCCATGTACTCCTAGAAAAAGCCACAAGCAAACAAATCACGTTGGGTCAGATTCCTCAGTGGATCCCTGAGATCTCCTGGGTATGGCCTGGTGCAGAGAATGACCCCATATGGCTCCCATTCCACAAAAATTCTGTGTAAATAATCGCATCCTCAAACAGATCCTCCTGAAAGAGGGCATTTCACAGAGTGCACTGTAACTCAGGCTCTGTGTCATGTGCTCCCCCCCCTCCTGCTGCCGGGGAAGCACAGAATGTGTTGCACATGTAAGCACACAGTTCTGAGCCTGACTGGTCTCTACAGCCAGCTTCATTTTCCAGGCAAACGAGGGCAGCTGCACCTGGTGCCCACCTTTTTCAGATCCTCTCCACCCCTGCTGCCATGGGGTGGCCAGGCAGCTGCACTGTGGGAGCCCCCTGCTCACTGCCATCTCTCCCTCAGCATGCCATGGGCACCGCGCGGCCCCAGAGCACTCTGTAAATAGTCGGAAGCGATGAATGGATTTCCCTTTCCTCTCCATGTGTGCTTTAGATTTTTGGCCGGATACAGCATGGGCTCAGGACACATCAAAACATGAGGCTCACTCCCTGGCAGCCTGGCTTTCACATGGGAACAGTTTGATTTGTGAAGTAGTGTGAAGTTTGGTGCCTGAAGCTTATGGTAATTTCCTGGGGAATGCTTTTTGTTTGCCAGGCAAAGAGCCTGGAGCCTGCTGGTGGCTGCCACAGCCTCCATGCTGAGTGTGAGACCCCCGGGGCTGGGCTGTAGCAAGGCCATGCTAAGCTGTGCCCACACCACCACTGTGCACGGGAAAGTGCTCAGGGAAAGCCAGGCTTTCTCCTGCTTCCACTGCCCCCCAGACATGTTTACCACCACACAGAGGGTTTTCTCCTAGGGCAGTGGCCACTCTCCTGTGTGAGCTGGGCCACTTGTTGCTGCCCTGCCTGCGCTCTCACTCAGCCCTTCAGCATGGATGGTGTACCCAGGATGGGCCACTGCGGGTTGAGCCATGCCCTGGCACAGCACGGAGCCCGGGGGGCCATGGCACAGCACGGAGCCCAAGGGGCCATGGCACAGCACGGCACGGAGCCCAGGGGGCCATGGCACAGCACAGCACAGAGCCGGGGGGGCCATGGCACAGCACAGCACGGAGCCCAGGGGGCCAGGCCTCGCACCCCGGCCCGCGGCGGCGGGAGGCCGCACTGTCTGGGGGTGTGCGCGGCCTCATCCCCGCCGCACGCTGCTCCCCGGGGGACAGCCCGTGCACGGCTGCTCCCGACGGCTCCTGGAGTCAGGGCCGTCTCCAAACAATGGGTGGAGAGCAGGAAACGCCGCATGGGAAACAGGATTTGGCTCCGCCGCCGCCACCAGCCACGGCCCCTTGGCCCCTTTCCTTTCCCTTCTCCAGAGAGCCCTTCCCACAGCCATCGGCCACGGGGCTGCACCGAGGGGATGGGGATGCCGCTGCCCGGGCGGGCTGGGGCATGAGGCACTCTGAACCTTGGATGAAAAGCAGGGTCAGGACACCTCCTGCCTGGGCTAGGAGCTCAGCATGGCTCAGGGAACCCTGAGCACGAAGCTCTAGCCCTGGAGGGGTAGGCAGGTGCCTTTCCCTGGAAGAGCCGCCACCAGGCAAAGGACTCCAGTGGCCCCTTGGCCAGCAAGCCCTGCTCCTGAGCAGCTGGCTGGCCACTGAGCCAGCAGAAACGGGGGCATCTCTCTGTCCGTGCCCAGGCTATGCACCACAGGAGGTGGTCCCAGCTGCCCTGGAAGTCAAGCAACAGCATGGAGAAGAGATGGGGGACACGGGCTGGGAGCAGTGGTCCTGAGCTGCCGCACACGTGGAGCTCCTAGGCAGCCACAGCCTCCAGCTCTGATCCCCATAGCCAGGAAATGCTGGGGATTTTCTGACCTCTGCCAGTTTTGGAACAAGCTCCAAGGACATGGGACTCCAGATTTATCTTCTACTACTCTTCCCACATCTGGCAGGTAAATTGCTCCCTTTCGTGTGCCCCTAGTGAGCAGTCCCTGCCTCAGGGTGGCTTGGTGCGATGAGGCAGCTGTAGAAGCTCAGTGGCGCCATCGGAGCAGGGGTGGGATGGAGGAAATGTCCCTTTGTGATCAGCCATTTGGAGCCCTCAGAGGCTGTCTCTCTCTGACGTGGGAGGAGAGGCACCCCAAGACCCCTGTTCTGATGCATGCTTGGCTCGTGTGAGGGAGCTGATCCAGCTGGGGACTCCAAAAGGAGAACAGAAATGTGCACTGTGTCATCCCAATGCGTCTGCAAAGCACCTTGCTTTGCCCTAGCTATGCCTTCTGGGCTGGGGGTGGCAAAAATGTCCTTGAAAGGGGGAGATAATTGGGTGACAGGATCCGGCCCTGAGGCAGGGCTGGTGTGGCAATGCTCTTGCCCAGCTGTGACGCGCCCCTGTGCTCCCTCACGCCAGGGGCCATCCTGGACATCACCCTGATCGCCAATGTGCAGAGCCTGTCCCACTCCGATTTCTTCCTCTCCTGCATCGTGGGCGAGAGCGACGTGAGCTCCCTGCAGATCGAGCGGGACAACAAGATCGTGATGACGCACCCCAAAATGGGCTTCCAAAACTACCGCAACCGCAGCAACCACGTCCAGGCCAGGGGCTTCTCCAAGGCCGACCTTGTGGGGATCCTCTACTGCCTGGGGCGCACCCCGACCGAGCAGGCCCAGGTGGTCTATGTGCACAACAGCCACAATGGTGAGTGGCTTTTGGGGACAGCAGGAGGCCCCTGCCTGCCAGTCAGGTGTACAGGGGACCTGCCTGCCCTGTGCTTCACAATCCCAGCACCAGCCAGGGTGGTGGGGAACAGTGGTGACCCATAAGCTAGATTTGGGGTTCCACCAGCACTGGTGGGATGGAGAGGGAAGGGAAATGGAAGGGATGTTCAGCTGGAGGAGCATGGCTGAGCCCTAAGGAGGAGCCATCTGGATTTGTAATGGTGACTGGGAGAAGGGCAAGGTCCAAGAGGAAGTTGAGTGCCCTTGGAGGAGGTTGTGGGGTCTGGAAATCATTAACTAGCTCAGGGGGCAGCTCTTCAGAGCTGTGCCAGCCCATGCCCCCACCACAGGCTCAAGGGGAGGAGGTGGTGCTGGGGCAGATCTTTGGCAACCTCCCCAGGTTCTAGACAAACACCATCCCAGGGCAGCACGTCACCACTCCAGCAGAGGGGCTGAGAGGCACTGCCAGACTACACTGTAGCCAAGAGTAGTGCTGGGCTTATCTCCCACTCCTATTTTGGGCCATAAGGATCGAAAGGGCCTCCCTGGGCTGATCAGCAGCAGGGATACCACCAGGGGCAGCACTCTCCCACACTGCCCCTCCGACCTCCCCTCCCTCTGTTTGAGATTTTGCAAGACTATTAGGGTTGAAATTTTCTGTGATGTTTGCCTCAGGATGCTTTCTAGCTCTCTTTTAGAAAGTCTAGCTTAGACAATTGACCTTTTGCTGAGAATAAGAGGAGAGGATACAAGTTTCCCTGCCTGTGTTAAGAGACAGCTTCAGCAAGGAGATCGAGTATCTCCAAGCTGAGACACACAGGCTGCTGGTGGGCCCCAAGCATCCCCAGGGAGGAGGGCTCAACTTTTGTCCCTGTAAAGAGGCTCAAGTTGAAAAATGGCAGTGGTCCTATTGGAAATGGAGCTGGATGATCTGAGCAAGCAGGGTGGCCCTGGGGAATGGAGCAGAAGCCAATGGACACAGTGTGAAGGGCACGGCCAGCAGCGTGGGGTGAGGAGCACAGAGGTATTTCTGCACCTCCAGATATCCTTGTTTAGAAATCATGGATGGAGGTGATGGTTCTGGGGCTCCATCCTTGGGACAGTTTTTCCCATGGTGGGGTGTTCTCAGTCAGCCACCTCTTCTGGGTCCACTTAGCCAGGCCAAAATAGTGCTTTGGAGGAGCTGGTCAGTGCCCAGGTTCAAGCCTCGGTGGGAGTTACAAAAGGTGTCTCTTTCATAAGTTCCAAAGAAGCTGCTGTTGCTCTGTTTAGAGGAGAAGTTAAAAAAATAAAGGAATTAGTAAGCAAAAAATATATGTGTTTGCTGGAGGGCTGGATACAGAGCCCACTGAAGGGGCTTGGTGTGTGTCATCTCTCCTGTTTAGCCTGAGAGCATCCCAGAGCAGGCCAGGCCGGTGAGACAGTGGGTGGGGAATGCTCTCAGAGGAAAGCTGGCAGCTCCTAAAAGGTAATGTGTGGAGAATAACTTAGGAAGTTTGATAAATTTTGGAAGCATTGCTAAAAAAACAAAGTAAAGCAAACCAAAGAGATCTTGAGAAGCAATTTCAGAAGTATTTAAATCTGTCAATAAACTACCTTTTACACTATCTGGAGCAGAAAGACACCCAAAATAATAACTACCAGAAAACCAACATTTTAAAAATTTTGTATCTGTGTGCACAACAGAAAAGTTGGGAAAATTTGCTGGGGAGTCTGTCTAAAATGCCACTGCTGATAGCAGGAGATAGGTGATAAATAGCAGAATGGAGCAGCACAACATCTCCAGGCTGGGCATGCAGTGAGCAAGGCTGTGTTGCTGCCCTTGGGAAACCAGACCTTCCTAAAACTTCTGAGTAAGGAGTTACAGGCCTTAAAACTCAAGTCAGAACCTGGCAAATTAACAGAAACTGTAATAAAGAGCAGAATATGTGGTTGTATGGTCCCTGAGAAAGAGGCAGCTGAGTTTGCAGTGGTAAGGTCTCTGGGGCAGCAGCAGTGAGGAAGCTGTGGAAGACCAAATTGATACTGTCTGCTCAGATTGCTGGACGTTGTGTTTGGGGGTCCCCAGGACTCCTTCTTTCAGAGAAACTTTGCACCCAGAGGGCAGCAGGAGAGATCTTTGCATGGGCAAATAACTGACTAAAAGAAGGGAGAGTAGGAATAGGAGCAGTCCTTGTCACACGAGGGAGTTCCCACTGGCATGCTACAAGGTGTTTGCATGGACCTGTGTCATCAGCTGTGGGTGCAAAGAGCTGAACAAGAAGCCATGCTGGCTGCTGTCCCCAGGCTGCCTGGGGAGATGATGAATGCACTATGGGGTGACAGAGAGACCGAGGAGAGATGCAGTCTGGGAGGGCTGCAGTGATGGAGTGACAGGTAAATGGGTGTGCACACGTTGTGTTTGGGGGTCCCCAGGGAGCTGTCGCCTTTCATTCCAAGGAGTGAGGTGGGGGGAAACAGAGTGCAGGCCACATGTGTGAGCCCACCACTGGGGGCTTCAAATTCTATGGAAGAAAGATCCCAACTAGAGGGATAGGTGGGAAGGCAATTTTGGGAAATAGCTGCGAAGTGTGACCTGCGGTGCCCTTCCCTGGGCGTCTACGGTGTGTGCTGCTTCCTCCTGGTCCTTGGCCTCAGAGGAGAAGGACACAAGGCTGGATGTGTTTTAGCTCCAACCCGGCATGGCTCTTTTTAGTGTGTATAAGCTGGAGTACTGCCAGGCTCCAAAAGCCAGCAGCCGCCTGTGTCCTCCTTTGTGTCTGTCCTGGCACACCCAGGGCTTGGTTTCCCAGGCCTTAAGGTATTTATAGCCCTGTTTGTGCTCAGACTGGGGTCTGGCTGACTCACATTAATACTCCAGGAGTTCATTGCTGCTGCACACCCCAGCACCTGGGGAACCAGGAAAACAGACATGACAGGGCTGCTGGTCCTGGGGGCTGGAGTGCAGCCTCCTGCACAATTAATTCCCTTCACCTGCCCTGCTTTCTCTGCCTGCAGCACTCCATGTCTCACCAGCAGGCAGGGTGCACCGAGCACACTTGTTCCAGATGTCACCTCCCCAGACTGCTGCCACCAGCATCATGTGCAAATGGTGGGCTGGTCAGAGGGCTGGGTGCCAAATCCCATTCCTTGGTGTGTGCCTGCAGGGGCTGAAGGGGCCAGGAAGGGAACCCTGTCCCTGTAGAGGCTTGGGGGATCCTGGGTCCAACATAGAGCAGACAAGGAGATGTGTCATGACATTCCAGCAGAAACACAGGAAAACCCACCTGGGCTGTTTCAGGATGTGTCCTGGTGTGACTGGTCTGAGGGTGTCAGCACTGCCCTCAGGTGTGAGTGCCCCTGGGAGTGACTGCTGTGCAACCTATGCCTCCTCCTCCTCCTCTGCAGCCCACCTCTTCCCAGTGAAGGCCACACAGTCTGTGAATGTTGCCGAGGCAGCCACCTTCTCTGCCAGGATCCTCAAGAGGAAGGAGACAGATGTTATGTGGAAAAGAAATGGTAAGTAATTCCAAGAGCAGACACAGGGCTGGAGCTGCTCCCAGCTGGTGCCTGGTGCTGGCTCTGGGGGCACAGGAGGTCACAGATTACCCTGTCCCCTTGCAGGCACCTACTACCAGACCACGGACCGGGGCGAGGTGCAGGATGACCACGTTGTCCTGACACTCCCCAATGTCAGTGTCAGCGAAAACGGTGTATACAGCGCCGCGTTCATGGGGGATAGCCCTCTGTGGAGTGCCTTCTACCGCCTCATTGTGAGAGGTGAGCAGGGCCCTGGCTGCCTGGGGACTGGGGACAGCCCCACCTTGCCCTGTGGCAGGTGGCACTCCTGGCCCCCTCTGCTCTCTCTGCAGCCTGCCCTGCGAAGAAATGGGGACCATCCTGTGAGAAGGACTGTCCCGACTGTCTGAACGGTGGCATCTGCCACGACCACGTTGGTGAATGCATCTGCCCTCCAGGGTTCATGGGCACTCGCTGTGAGAGAGGTGAGTTCCCCCTGCCCAGCATTGGGTGCTGTGCCCAGGGCATCTCTAGGGGCTCTCTTGCACCCCCAGGCCTGAGCACATTGTCTAGAAATGCCATGTTCATCCCCAGTGCCTCTCCACCCTCAGTGCCCTCTGTTTCTGGGCCAGGGCTGGACCACCCACATGGGTGCCATGTCTCCTTGTGGTGGTGATACAGGGCTTGGGGTGCCCGAGCCAGCTCTGTGCCATGCACAAACAGTAAGTGCATGGATGAATGGTGGCTGAGGGCAGACCATGCTTCTTTTTCCAGCCTGCCGGGAAGGCCAGTTTGGCCGCAACTGCCAGGAGTCGTGCCAGAGAGCCCAGGGCTGCCGGGGACTGAGCTTCTGCCTGCTCGACCCCTACGGCTGCTCCTGCGCCTCGGGCTGGAGTGGATCCCGCTGCGACCAAGGTACAGGGACATGGGTGTCATCAGCTCTCCCACCCATACTGGGCTTCCTCCAGGGTCTGCCTGCTCTCCAGCAGCACCTCTGCAAACCTCTCCTTATCTGAGGGTCAGCACAGGCTGAGCAGTACTGCTGCCTGCATCAGCTGCTTGCTGTCTCTGTGGTCCTGTGCCATAGCAGTGAGCTCTCCTCTTCCCACAGCCTGTCCCTCAGGATTCTACGGCCCTGACTGTGCCCTGGAGTGCACCTGCCAAAACGGAGGCAGCTGTAACCGCTTCAGTGGCTGTGTCTGCCCTGCAGGCTGGCATGGGCAGCACTGTGAGAAGTCAGGTGAGACTGGCACAGGGTTGTGGTGGGTTTTCATCCCCCACCATCAAGTGGGTGCTGGCTCCTTCCTCACCAGCGACTGGGAGAGCCATTGGCTATTGGTCTCACCAGCTGGTTCAGCAGGACCCCTTGACTGCAGGAATAGCCTCCAAGTCTGTGGAAACTGGGACATTGCAAGGGCAACATCTCATCTGCCATCCCCACATTATCTGTGCTGAGAGCGTTGCTGAGCCAAGCATATGGGGTGGGGATTAGGGCTGGACCACAGCATCCATAATCTTTCCCTTGGCACTACAGTCTGGCCACATCTGGGTCCAAGAAAAGATGCCAGTCTTTCTTGTGCCTGGGGAGGAGCAGGGCCAGCCCTAATGTTGATTTCTGTGTACCAGACCGGTTCCCCCAGATCATCCAACTGGCCTCCGAGCTGGAGTTCAACCTAGGCTCAGAGCCCATCATCAGCTGCGTGGCCATTGGCAATCCCCTGCCCACCAGGGACAGCGTGGAGCTGCGCAAGGCTGACGGCACTGTGCTCAAGGTACTGCCCTGTGCCCTTGCCCCACCACCACCTCCATGCTGTCAAACCCCTCAAGAGTACCTGGGGCTGCTGGGCAGCTTCAGACTGATGGGAGGCTGAGCCAGGAGCTGAGTGGAGGAGCTGACAGCACCCTCTGTGCCACAGGTCATCAAAACCATCATCGAGCCAAAGCAGATCACCTGCGAGTTTGAGGTGCGGCACCTGACGAAGGCAGACGCAGGGCTCTGGGAGTGCCGTGTAACCACGACTGGGGGCCAGGACAGCCGGAAAGTCAAGGTCAATATCCGAGGTGAGGAAACTGTGGTGGCTTGAGCAGGACAAGCCAGGATTGCTGGGGGAGGCTGCCAGCATGGCGTGGCAGTACCACCCCTGCACTGGACTAGGTGCCTCACATCATGGGCTGCAGTGCCAGCAGACAGGTTTGGGTGATTATAAAAGACTTTTTTGACAAAGCTGGAAGGAGCCAAGAGGTGGGAGATGTATCCACACTCTGCTCCTTACTGCTCCCAGTCCCACCAGTGTCATTCCCTTCTTCCCCCCAAGTGCCACCAGTGCCCTTGAGTGCCCCCCGGCTGTTGGCCAAGCAGAGTCGCCAGCTCGTGGTGTCACCTGTGGACAGCTTCTCTGGTGATGGACCCATCACCTCCATCAAGCTCTTCTACAAGCCCAAGGATGACAATTCAGCATGGTCATCTATTGTGGGTATGTGTCTGCAGGGCCAGGGGACACACAGAACCTGTGTGCAAGGGTGAGATCTGGGGTGGGCAGATGTCTCCGTACCAGGCCCCCCATGGTGATGTTGAGGAGGATGCTGGTGGCAGGGCAGACTGTGGATGATGGGCATGGTTTTGACATGTCCTCTTGGCCAACAGTCGACAACAGCGAGAACATCACCCTCATGAACCTCCGGCCAGTGACAGCCTACATTGTCAAGGTGCAGTTGAGCCGTCCAGGGGCCGGTGGGGAGGGCAGCAAGGGTCCCGAAGCCATCATGGTGACTGACTGCCTTGGTGAGCCTCCATCTCCCTGACCCTGACCCTGCACAGCACTGAGCCTGCAAAATCTCACAGCTGATGCGCCGTGAGGTTTTGCTGCCTTTTTGTTTGCAGAGCCCACAGTCAAGCCTGTGATTGAAGGCTGGTCTGTAGAACAGAAAAACATGCTTCATGTCAACTGGAAGTTGCCAAGCAACCATGAGCCAGCACATGGGTTCATTGTCCACCTCTTTGACTCTGCAAGGCGCTTGGTGTCTGAGAAAAACATCACGTCCATCTCTGTGCTCTCTGCTCGTATTGGGGACTTGGAGTTTAACAAGGAGTACAGGCTGGAGGTGCTGGTGTACCACTGCACCAGCCTGGGGCCACCCTCTGACCCCTACAAGGTCATGATCAACAGCAAAGGTGGGTCCAGCAGAATGCAGGGAACTGTAACAGGGAATTACAATGATAAATCCGTTATAGTTGTAACAGCAGCAATCCCCAGGTCTGGCTGCTCCTTATCCCATCTCTGATAGAACATGAACAGCTGTTTGGGGAAAATGGGCCCTGCTTTTCTTCACTAGACCCTGCAGCCTTCAGCACCAAGGAGCTGAGAAACATCCTAAGCTGAATGTGACATTCAGGCCATCATGAGTGATGCCCCAAACAGATCTATTCTCTGTTCTCTGCACCCTTGCCCAAATCCTGATGGACCTGTCTATACTTGCAGCCTTTACAATATCCTGTAGCAACAAGTTCCTTGATATAATTATATTCTGCATGAAAAAAAATATTTCCCTGTGGTTTGCTTTAACCTTGCTGCCATGTAATTTTGCTGGATGGTCACTAGGGCCTAGGGGCCTGTGGGCACACGCACATGCAGCCCCTGAAGTAGGTGGAAGGCCATGGGGGGATGGAGCACCAGCCTGACCAGGCTTTCTGGCAGCCAAGGGGAAAGGCATGCACTGGAGGCCTTTGGGGAGGCTTGGCACCATACAGTACATATTGAGAGGACTGGTAGGCATCAGGCTTAAGGGAAATACTTATTTTCATGCAGAATATAATTATATCAAAGAACTTGTTGCTACAGGGTATTGTAAAGGCTGCAAGTATAGACAGGTCCATCAGGGTTTGGGCAAGGGTGCAGAGAACAGAACTGTTTGTGGGTATCACTCATGATGGCCTGAATGTCACATTCAGCTTAGGATGTTTCTCAGCTCCTTGGTGCTGAAGGCTGCAGGGTCTAGTGAGGAAAAGCAGGGCCCATTTCCTCTGCTCTCTGCTTGTAAGAGCTTTGTATGATGTGGGAATTTGGGGTTAGGGACGTGGTTAGGAAGGAGAGGTCTCAGAGGACGTGGTGGGAGCACAGTATGTGAGGGAGGCCTGAAGAAATAAAATGTCAAAGAGCAAGTCAGTATACAGGCATCTAGATCTCAGATGCTCTGTGTGGCTGGGACACCTGGGGGCACACTCTGGTACATGGAGAGCACCTCCACCTCCACCAAGCAGGGGCCAGGGGTCCCTGAAGATCCTGCATAGCTGACCTGGCTCTGGTTGCCATTGCCATCCACAGGGGCCAATCCTAACAGCAACACTGAGCCCGTGCAGCACGAGGAGCCCTGTTCTGGGACTGACACCCTCCTCTCTTGGTGCCAGGGCCCTCCTCCCCACAGCTGCTCTCAGCAGAGCCTGTGTCCGACAGCGCCGTCAGGCTTTCCTGGCAGGTGCCCGAGTACCCCAACGGGGGCATCACCAAATACATCGTGGAGCTGCAGCAGGTGGGGGGCACCAGTGAACCCCAGTGGATTGACACTGACAGCGGCGCCGAGACCACCAAGATCATTGGGGGCCTCAATGCCAGCACCAGCTACCAGTTTCGTGTCCGTGCCAACTCCCATGTTCCAGGGGAATGGAGCCAGCCTGTGAAAGCCAAGACCCTCGGGGATGGTGAGAGGGGTGTCCCAGTAAGCAGGGGGCTCACAGCTCTGCTGAAGCTTGGGCTTAGATTCTGGGTCAGCAAAGAATGATTGAGGTGCTTGTGGTAATCTCTGAGCATGGCTCTGAAGCAGCAGCCCAAGACCAAAGTTCCTCCTAGTCCTACAGGGGCAGGTTTGGCATGATGACAGCATGGCACTTATAGAGTGGCTCTGCCTTGGGCAGAGGGGATGTGAATCAAGGGGCCTAGGGGAGCAGAGCAAAGCCAGCATGGGAGGAGATCATGGCTTGCCCCAAATCTGGTTGGAGGTCCAGAAAGCAGTGATTCAGTGTTAGAAGCTGGACTGTGACACTTTCCCCTCTGTGCCACTGTGGCAGCTGGAGCTCAGGATCTGAGGATCTGGTTGTGGTATCTTCACTGGGGGCCTGGGTGCTGGGAGAGGGCTGCTGTCATGGTGGTTGGCCACTAGTGCAGGCCAGGCAGGGCTTGACTGTGGACCACAACCCTCCATCCCTCCTTTTGGCAGGAGTGCTGAGCGTGCCGCCCAGCCTGGGCAGCCAGAGCCCTGAGCAGGCGGGAACAGACCAGCAGCTGCTCTTGGCCATTGTTGGCTCTGTGTCCGTCACTTGCTTCACCATCCTCTTTGCTCTCCTGGCACTTTTCCTCATCAAGAAGAATTTTTTCCACCGGCGCCGCACCTTTACGTACCAGTCTGGCTCGGTGAGTGCCGCCTGCCCCACCAGGACCGTGTCCCCTGCTCCCCACGTCCCAGCCCGATCCAGGTCACGTTCCATAGCCTCCAGTCCGGATGCAGCCAGACCTCACTTCCACATGGAGAGGGTGCGGAGCCCACCCTTGCCCATGACTCCTGTCCTGCTGGGACTGCCACATGGGCAGACAGGTGCTCGGTGCCTCTGACCTCACCTGCTTTTATCTGCCAGGGAGAAGAGACCATCCTACAGTTCAACTCAGGGACCCTGACCCGCCGGCCCAAGCCGCAGCCTGAGCCCCTCAGCTACCCCATCCTCGAGTGGGAAGACATCAAATTTGAGGACATGATTGGGGAGGGCAACTTCGGGCAGGTAATCAGGGCCATGATCAAAAAGGACGGCCTGAAAATGAATGCAGCCATCAAGATGCTGAAAGGTGAGTGTTGGGGGAGGCAGGCAGGGTGGGCTGAGTGCTGCAGCTGTGTCCTGGGCCACGCTTGTGCTGGGGAGCATCAGGAGGGAAGGCCCCTGTTGTAGGCCTGAGGTGTTCATCCCTTCTTTGCTTCCAGAGTTTGCTTCAGAGAATGACCATCGGGACTTTGCCGGGGAGCTGGAGGTGCTGTGCAAACTGGGCCATCACCCCAACATCATCAACTTGCTGGGTGCCTGTGAGAACAAGGGTGAGTGCTGTCCTGTTCTACCCCAGCCCCACAGCCTCTGCCCAGCTGTCTTCCTTTTTGCTGGGGAGAGCCCCAGCAGCACAACCTCCTCCTGCCCCCCAGGCTACCTGTACATCGCCATTGAGTATGCTCCGTATGGAAACCTCCTCGACTTCCTCCGCAAAAGCCGAGTCTTGGAGACAGACCCAGCCTTTGCCAAGGAGCACGGCACTGCCTCCACCCTCACATCCCAGCAGCTCCTCCAGTTTGCTTCAGACGTTGCCAAGGGGATGCAGTACCTGAGTGAGAAGCAGGTACATCCCAGCAAGCCCCTCAGGTCACCCTTTCCCTGAGGCCTGGGGGTTCCCCATCGAGGTCCCTGGGGACAGTAGGAGGGATAGTTTAGCTCTTGCTAATGGCTCTTTCCTTTCAGTTCATTCACAGGGACCTGGCAGCAAGAAACATTCTGGTGGGAGAAAACCTGGCCTCCAAAATTGCTGACTTTGGCCTCTCCAGAGGGGAGGAGGTCTATGTGAAGAAGACAATGGTGAGCCAGGAGTGAAACATCTCCATGGGGCATGCAACAATGTGGTGCAAGACTGGCTGGGTCACAGCTTNCTTCCATGGGGAATGCACCAATGTGGTGGGCAGCCCACCATGGCAAGACTGGCTGGGTCACAGCTTTCTTCCACCCTGGGGGCACCCCCAGCCCTGATGGTGGCTCTCTCTTTCCCCAGGGCCGTTTGCCAGTTCGCTGGATGGCCATCGAGTCCCTCAACTACAGCGTGTACACCACCAAGAGCGATGTGTAAGTGGTGCAGGCGGGGACACCGGGCTGGGGCATGGCTGTGGCCACCTCCACCCCTCTCTGGCACAGTCAGAGAGGCAATGCTATTGCTCTGGGTGATGCAAGGGCAGGAGGTGATGCTGGTGCATCTCCCTCAGGAACTGCTGGCTCAGCCCAAGTCCTGGCTGCCTGTTCCACCCTGGGCTTTGCCCTGTGCCCATCAGTGGGACACAGCTGGGCACTTTGTCACAGGCTCTTCTCCTTTCAGGTGGTCATTTGGTGTCCTGCTCTGGGAGATTGTCAGCTTGGGTAAGGCTCTTCTCTGTCACCCTGCCTTTGCTCAGGTCCCTGTAGGTCTGGTTATGCTGGAGCCCTGGGGGGAACACCCATGGGACTGTCACCTTGTCAGCCCTCGTGTGTCTCTGGCTGTAGGCGGGACACCGTACTGCGGGATGACGTGTGCCGAGCTCTATGAGAAGCTGCCCCAGGGGTACCGCATGGAGAAGCCGCGCAACTGTGACGACGAGGTGTAAGTGGACAGAGCCCACATAATCCCACTGCCCCACAGGGCTTGCACCAACTTTCACTGGCTTCTGCCTGGTTGCCTCTGCATTGTGGCTGAGGGATGGCCTGGGTTCCCACACCCAAACACCTTTCCTGGGCTTTAGTTTCTCGCCTGCTTCCCCCATCCCCACAAAGAGCTTTTCTGTCCCCTCTCCTCCTGCGCGCACTGAGCCGCCCACGACTCTCCGCCCCCAGGTACGAGCTGATGCGGCAGTGCTGGCGCGACCGCCCCTACGAGCGCCCTCCCTTCGCCCAGATCTCCATGCAGCTCATCCGCATGCTGGAGGCCAGGAAGGTGAGTGATAGCAGCTTAGTGGGAGGGACGCCCACGGGGCACGGGGCTTTTCCACTTGCTGGAACATCCCTTGGGCTTGAGGAGTGGACAGCCAGCAGCAGAACCATGAGTGGGGATTAAGTCCACCATCACTTTTTTTGGGTGTGGGGAGACAACAGGGCACAGTGCCATGGGCGTGCTAGAGGGGATGGGAGGTGATATGGACACACTCACAGCTGGCTCCTAACCGGGGTTCCCTCACAGGCCTACGTGAACATGGCCCTGTTCGAGAACTTCACCTACGCGGGGATTGATGCCACCGCCGAGGAGGCGTGAGGCTGCGCTGGCACCGCTCAGAGGGGCAACACTGGCCCCCGCCTGCTGGACTAGTGCTGTGGGGACAAGGGGCTGCTCGTCCCGCTCCAGGGCCAAGCAGCCAAATGGCAGTGCCCTTTCCCATGAGCTCCTTCCCCGCAGCAGGACTGTGCCATCCCCTCCCTGGCGTGGTGCCAGCCACTGACAGCCCCACACTGTTGGAGACATGCTGACCCCCAAGGACAAGCAGCAGCAGGGTCCTGGCAGCAGAGCAGGCAGGAGAGGGCCTCCCTCAGGAGCCAGGGCACTGCCTAAGTCCACAGAGACAAATGCTCAAGCTTTGGGGTGAGAGGAGGAAGCGACATAGCAGCTGCCTACCCTGCAGCTCTCAGCATGCTCTGGGCCTGCAGTGGTGCCAGGGGTGAACAGCACTGCTGGCATGGAGTGGGGCCACCTTGGCAGGTGCAAAGGGACAGTGTTGCCTGTGCACAGCCTCCAGCTCTGCAGTGGCCCTTGGGAGGTGTCAGCTCTGCCTTACGGACAATAAAGATCCCGCAACAGCTGGGTCCAGAGGAGTGTTGGTGGAGACCCAGCTCTGCCCCACTGACAGCACTGGGGAACAGGACGTGGGGGCCCAGTGATCTGTTGCTGTCGTGGGCACTCCTTAGAATCCTGTTCCCTTTGGGGTCCTCTGATAATCCCCAGGAATGTCCCTGCATTCCCAGACAAGTCCCGGGTCTCATCATGCCATGGAGATGGGTTTTCTTAGGATCCAACTGGGGATCTTTTCCCACATACACAATTTAAGACTTGGTCTTGTCCCCAAAGGGATATGGAGAATGCACTGTGTCCTTCCTATGCGCAGCTGCCTCTTGCATGCTTGAAAATTGTCCCTGCAGCTTCCCCTCATCTTGCTACTCTTTAAAGGATGGCCCTGCTCCTTCAGCTATCCTGTGGAGCTTTGCAACTCCACACCCTTCCCACCCTGGCCAGCTGGCATGTGCCAGCCCTGTGCTGAGCCATCAGGTAACTTCCCACATCTGGCAAAGTGACAGCTGTGTTTGACCAGCCTGCTCAAACGTGCTGCTGGGCTGCTCCTCACGTGCCTGTCCCTCGAGGGTCACCTGGGCTCTGCACTGACCCTCCTGGAGGAGCTCCTGTTCCAGGCTTCGATCCCTCACCTGCACTGCTGCTGTTTGTCGCCCTGAGAGTGGTTGGGCTTCACCTCTGCTGGCTTCAGCTTGCTCAGCCCTGGACATGCCATCCAGCTGTCTGTCCATCCATCTTCTGCAGTCTCACGAGAAGCAGGACTGGCTCCTGCAAAGCCTGGTATCCCTGCTGGAGACAGAGGCATTTGCATTGTCCCTCTGGGCAAGAGTCTTTTACCCCCAGAAGGTCTCTGAACCCTGTCAATACCATTCTGATTTTCCATTCTGGCCTCCAGTGCTCTTTGGTGTCAACTGCAGCTGTTAGTGAGCAGCCTCTCTGCCCCATCCCTGAGGTACCCAGTGAATCAGTGATGAGGACTGGCACTCACAAACAGCCTGACATGTGCCACTGCCTCTGCACTCTCTCTGTTCCCAGCTGGGAATGGTGTCCAGGGCAGCGTCACCAGTCCTACTCACACTTAGGTATTTCTGCTTTTTTTTGACAAAATTTGTCTTTGGCAAGTTGGGGCTGGCTGCTCCTGTCTCCCCTCAGTGCCTCTGGTGCCATCCTGCTGGGCTCGAGGAAGCAAACCTGGCCTTGGTGCACAGGGGACACATGTGCAAGTGGCTTGTTGTGCCCTGGCTGGTGCCCCCCGGGCTGTGCAACAGTGCTGTGCCCTGGCAGGGTGGGAGACCTTCCAGCCACCAGAAGTAGTGGACTGGCACGAGGTTAAGCATGACTGTGGGACCTTGCTGTGGTGGCCCTGCTCCTGCACCACCACCTGTAGCACCTCTGTGGGCTCTGCCTCCTGTGCCTGCAGCTCTGCTCCCAGCACAGCCACAGAGATGGTGCTGCTGGCAGAGCAGGCCGGGAGCACACGGGCAGCACGGGACACAATGGAGGCAGATCAGCTGTGCCATATCCCATGTTCCCAAGTAGCAGCAGCCCCAACAGCCTGCCCTGCCCCACACAGGGGCCTCCCTAGTTTCTCGGGGGTTGTTTTTCTTCCTACCCCATCCTCCCAGCATGCCAGTAGCCACAAGGGCAGGACATGCCGCCTATCTGATAGGAGCAGTCTCTCTTGGCACTGCGGCCAGCGGCAGAGGGGCTGTGGCATTGTGGTTTCAGGCACAGGGAAGTGCTGGTGATGGGGCGGGGGGAGCCCCCAGCCAGGCTTCCTGAGCTGCACAGCCACCACTTCCCAGATAAAGGTATCGCCCGGAGGAGCCACAGCAGCTCCCAGGACACTGGGAAGGGACCGGTGCAGCACGTGTGGCTCTGGCACACAGGTTGCAGGATGGCAGCCTGCCTGTGCCAGGGCTGGCACCTCTCACTGCTCCCTGCCATCCTGCTCGGCCTCCGCAGCCCACCATCAGCCCCTGAGCCAGTGACATCCCAAGGTAGGTCCTTGGGGCTATTTTCTCCCCCAAAGAATGGGCCAGAGAGGAACTAGAATCCCAGGTGTGGGTAGTGAGCATCTCATAGCAGCCAAGATCTACAGGACTGGGAAGGGGGCATTCCAAAACGGTGTGCAGGGAGTGTTCAGGGTGAGCAATGGAGTGGCCCTTCTCACCTATGGGATACCCTGAGATGCTTGTAATAAAGAAACATCCATGCTCTCTGCAAGCAGAGCATGGCTGCCCATAGGTTGCCCCTGAGGATGGCAGCCTGGTGCTCCCAGTCCTGCTCAGGTAGCAGAGGGGCTCCTCACTCATCAGAAGTTCTCCAAGTTATGATATGATGAGGGTTTGAGCAAGACTCAAGTTAACATCTGATGGCACAAGCTCTGCACCACTGGCAATGCAGTGGCACTTCCAGGCTAACCCCAGAGCTCCTGCACCAGCCCTGCCTTGATCTTACTGTCCCACTGGATACCTTTGTCTTAGCTGATAGCTGGCCCCAGTCTGGCTCACTGCACCTGCCAGAGTCACTCCCCAACTTTGTCTCATTTCAGGCTCCTCCAAACATTTTTGAGCACCTCTTTATCCCCTCTAAAACTTTCTGTAACACCATAAAAAGCATAAACTGAATAAACCCCTGTTGATCTGCTTGTCTCTCCAGCCCTACCCCAGGTCTCTGGCCAGGACAGACTCAGGAGCACATTTTGAGTGACCTCATAGAGGCAGTGGGACGAGGGTCAGGGTTGGACTCATCCTCTCTGCCCACAGCCTCTGCAAAATCCTTTTGCCTTGAGCAGCGTGCCTGGTTTGGCAGCACTGCCCGAGCGTGGCTGGTGTGGGCTGCAGAGCTGGGCAGCTGCCCTTCCTAAGGAATGGGTTGTGCTCAGCAAAGATGCTCTGATAGCCCACAGGGCCAGAGTGGCCTCCCACTGATGCCATGGGTCCCTGTGCCACCAAGCTGCTGGGACCTGGCCACTTCATCTCCTGATGCCTGGAGCTGGGTGAGGTCATGAGGCCTGGGTGGGATAACAGGGGCAAAAAGAGAAGAACAGGCAGGGGGGCTGTGGTAGAGATGGGACAATGGGCATGGGGAAGAAGGCAACATAGGGCTGGGAAATGAGGAACGGAGCTGGAGAGTTCAGAGCAAGAGAAGGGACAGGGCAAGCAGAAGGACAGCAAGAAGGTGGTGAGAACATTTGGGAACTGTGACTTATCTTTTGCCCAGGGTGGGCTCAGCTGGCAGTGCAGCGGGTGTGTAGCAAAGAATGGATACAGTCAGCAAATGCAGCACACATTGGCAGTGGGTATGTAGGGTCCCAAAGCTGGTAGCAATCCCTGGGGAAGGCAGCAAATACCAGTAGGAAGAGGAGGAAGAGGGCTGGAGTAGGTCCCAGGGCAGAGGGAGTGGGGAAGAAGGGACTGCTGAAGCAATGCTGGGGGCAGCAAGACCACCCCTGTGCATCACACATCTGCACCTTGGGGCTGTCCCCTCTTCCACGACAACAGGGGCAGACACTCATATGTTAACAGAGCTGCCAGTGCTTCGGATGGAGATCCTGCAGGGTGTGGTGCTCCAGTCTGTCCATGTGATGACAGGGAGCACGGATTACTGAGGGGGACAGAGAAACCCACGTGCCCCGAGGGCAGTCCCCGGGCAGGAGTTTGGGCATCCCCCCTGTTGAGGGCCACATTCCCCCACACCAGCCCCCAGGCCCTTTCCCTTTCCCTGGGGTGCTGCTCCTCCTTATCTCACTTCCTTGCACCTTCCGGCATGAGCAGGGCAGGGGTGCTTCCCCCTGATCGCCGGGCCCTGAGCTCCCCTCCGACCGCAGGCTATTTTGGGATGTTTGTTTGTCCTCAAGGACCTCGGTTACTAAGGAGGGGGGCGTAGTGGGGCCAGGGGGAGCCCTGCATCAGCCAGGACCCTGGTGTAAGCCAGGAGCCAGTGTGGCTGCCATGTCCCTTCCCAGTGTGCCAAGCTGGTGGAGAGCACCTGTGTCACAGCCATGCTCAGTCTGCCCCACATGCCAGCGGGCATGGAGCAGGTGGAAGCAGGTGAGATGGGGACCGGGTTTGTGCCCACGGGCTCCTTCACGCCCACGCTCCTCCCAGACGCTGCACTGCTAGCAGGCGTGTCCGAGGACATCCTCTGTTTCTCCCGCTCCTTCGAGGACCTCACCTGCTTCTGGGACGAGGAGGAGACAACAACTGGGATCTGCCACTTCTACTACTGGTACAGCAGGTAGGAGATGGTGGCACACAGCCCAGTCCAATCCTTGCTGCACAGAGAGCAGCAGGGGCGGGGTGTCACAGCAATCTCGGCCATCCCTGTGGCTCCAAGCTGCAAGGAGAGATGCAGAGCCCACAGAAGTTACACAGCAGCCACTGCACACCCTGCAGCAGGGCTGCAGCCTTGGCTGTCTCTCAGTCCCATGGGGATAGTGCCCTGCAGTGGATGGTGGCACAGGAAAGGAGTTGATGACACCGAGGTCTCAGTGCTGTGCCCCACATTCCCTCACCTTAAGCTTGGCTTGAGGCAGGAGGTGCTGCAAGACCCCATTCTCCATTCCTCAGGGATGTGCCCACAGCGTGCATGGTCTCCACATGGCACCATGGGGCTAGCAGGAAGCGACATGCCTGCGTCTTCCCCAGCCAGGACGTGCGGCTCTTCACCCAGCTCCACCTCCGTGTCCTGGATGCCACCACAAACCACACCAAGTACTGGCGGGAGCTCAGCGTGGATGCAGTGGGTGAGTCCCTCTGACTGGGCAATACCCTGTCACAAGACAATCCCCACATCTGGATCTTGACCTTCTGCCCACCACGGGGCACAGAGGCAGCCTTGGGGGGCACTTCCATGTGTCCCCCAGCAGGACTGGGCACTGCCCAGCCCAGGGCTGATGCAGGAGGGCAAACACCCTGGCATGTTCTCTGCAGGTCTGATTGCGCCCCCAGCAAACATCACGGCCCGCTGGGCTGGGGCTGCGGGGCAGCTCTGCGTGTCGTGGCAGCCCCCACTTGCTGACTTCCTGAACTTCTTCCTCTATGAGGTGCAGTGCTGTCCTGCCAGCTCCCCAGGGATGCTCTGCAGCACCACCTTGAATCCCAGCGGGCAGCACCCTGGGGACCCCTCCATCCAGTCAACTGTCAGCACCCACACACCCAGGGCCCTGGCAGCCTCCCCGGCAGTGGGGCAGGTACATAGAGGGGTCAGAGGTGGGCAGGGGGATTTGGGGCCTCCTCAGCTTGCCCTTCTCCTACAGAGGGTGGTCCAGGCCAACACCTGGGTGGTGCTCCGGGACCTGCAGCCAGGGGTGAGGTACCACATCCAGGTGCGCAGCAAGCCTGACGGTACTTCCATGGATGGTGTCTGGGGGCCCTGGTCACAGGCAGTGGCTGCAGAGACACCCCACTCCTCTGGTGAGCAGCCATCCCTTCTCCAGGGGGCTGGCAGGAACAGCAGGGAGGCACCCATGCCTGGGGCTGCTGCAGGGGGTGGGGGTTATAGGCAAGGTGCAACACCCGAGTTTTGGGGGGCCAAGGGGAAGCAGCCCCCTCCCTGTCCTGGCTCTCACCTGCCCAGGAGACATCGGGCTGCGCTGCAGTACCCCTGACCTGCGGCACGTGCACTGCGAGTGGAGCTGGGACCCTGCAGAGCCCCACAGCTCCTACCAGCTCTTCTACCGGCCACCTCCAAGCGGGGCTGGCACAAGGTAAGGGGCATGGCAGGCATATGGCACTCAGGCAGGCACATCCCAGGGACCATTGGTCCTGCTGTGTTCCAGTATCCCACTCTGGGCCCCTTGCCCAGGCCCTGCTCTGTCCTGCCCTACCACCACCAATCTCGTACCTCTTCACTACCTCTCCTGGCCACATTGCATCTCCAACTATGAGCAGCAGTAGCTTTCCCAGGCAAGTGCAGGAGGAATGTTGGCTGTGGGTGTTGCTTTGGTGGGACTGACTGGCTCCCCACTCCTCCCACAGGGAAGATGCATGGCAACAGTGCGAGGTGAGCAGGGGGGCACAGGGCACCCATGCCTGCACCTTCCAGCCCAAGGCTGGCAGTGCCATCTCTGTCCTGGTGAATGTCACCAGGACCCACATGCTGCCCACACTCAGTTACTTCAAGGAGCCCTTTTGGCTGCACCAGGCTGGTGAGTCCCAGTGCCACCACAACCCCTGCATGGCTCACAGGGGACACAGTGTCCCACGTGCCGTTTCACAGGAGCAACACATGCCTGTCCCCAACACCAACAGTGCTCACGGATGCCCCACAGATTGTGCAGGCAACAGTGTCGCAGGGCCAGCTGAGCCTGCAGTGGCTGCCACCCCTGGAGCTGCTGGCAGAGCAGCTGGACTACCAGGTCCGCTATGCCATGGACAACAGCCATGACTGGAAGGTAAGGCCTGGCCAGGATACCCTGAGCAGCCCTGCCCACCTCCGCTGCTGGCACACGGCAGGCACCGAGTCAGGCAAACCAGGACCCACCTCTTGGTGCCTTGGCCATCCCACAACAGCCATGCCTCCAGCTCGGCTCTGCCCCGCAGGTCCTGCAGGTTCCACGAGCAGCTAGGAAAGAAGTCCTGGACCTGCGGCCAGGCACTCGCTACCACGCCCAGGTGCGGGCCCAGCCCAGCGGGCCGTGGTACCAAGGCAGCTGGAGCACCTGGTCCAAACCTGTTGTGGTTGATGCCATGAGTGATGCGGGTAAGGGACAGGGCAGGGCTGGAGCTGCGGCCAGAGGAGCCACCCAGCTGACCGCAGGAGATGAAGAGTGCCTGAAATGGGGTGGGGAGCACCGAGCAGAGGGTGACCGGGCTGCCAAGGGCTACAGTTCCAGCGTTCCTCCTCCGATGCAGGCTGGCTCATCCCCAGTGTTACGGTGGTGCCGCTGCTCTTCTCAGCAGTGCTCCTGGGGCTGCGGTGCACCTTCCCCTCCCTCTACAGGTAAAGGGCTGTGCCGGGGGCAGGTGGGGGACTCCAGCACCAAGCCTGGGCACCTTGCACGGGGCATCACGGCACTCCCAAGTCTGAGAGTGTCCTTCGATGCCTCTTTCCCCGTACCCAGCAACGTGAAGCAGAAACTCTGGCCACCCGTTCCTGACCTGCACCGTGCTCTGGGCAACTTCCTCCAGGAGAGCAGCAAGCACGGCCAGGTGAGGAGCTGGGGCAGGGCGGCTCAGCTCCCCCCGCGGGCAGCTCGAAGGGCAGCCCCTACCGCACCTCCGTGTCCCCCCAGGCCAGCGCCTTCGACAAGCAGCCGCCAGAAGAGGCCGTCCTGCCCTGCCTGCTGGAGGTGCTGCCCGGCCCGCGGCGCGAGGTGGGCCCGCCGCCGGCGCACGCTGGGGGCCGCCTGTCCAGCACCGACATCGCCAACCAGTCCTACCTGCTCATGAGCGGCTGGGAGCCGCGGGGAGCCACGACCGCCCCCCCCCCGCCATAAACGCG